>CACSLK010034555.1:1298-15925 GCA_902706635.1 Striga hermonthica | reverse complement strand
TCAAGTAGGGACAAGGAAAAAATAAAGATAATAGCTTAATGTGTGGCAATCAATAAAATAGGCAAAAGCTCAAAAGGGTTGACTAGGGAATAAAAACATTACTTGGTAAGCTGAAAGTCAAAAGGGCTAAAACAAAAAATATGCCTTAAATTATTTTCACAAAAATGCACACACCATGTAGTCTTGACAAAGATACCAATGCAAGTTCTAAAATTCAACGACAATGAACGATACACTCAATCAACAAAGTATAAGGCTCAAAAGCTCACAAGTGATCATATGTTCATGAATTAAAAGCATTAACCAATCATTCAAATTCACATTTCAGTTCATCATCAAATTCCATCACCTAGTACATCATGCCCAAATTCCATATCCAATATGCATAACAAACTTATCAAGGTGAATCTAAGTTGATCAACTACAACTACTCAAATCCTACAAAAGCAATAAAACATGCTAAAGCAATAATCCTAACATGCAACTATATGATATGCAAGATAATGTGAGATATCTTATTATCTTCTCTCTAAATTTCTCAAATCAAAATATCACATCTCCCCCAAAACTTGAATGGAATTATATGAAGCACATAAGGGAATAATAGAATTTCAATAAAAGTAAAATAGAGAAAACTTACAAAACTCCATTAGACAAGTGACAATTCTTGGTATAGATCTCAAAGCATATTCTCCGTCATGTAAATCTCTCCAAGTAATGTTATGCAAGGAAGAAAAACAAAATATCAAACAAACAAAAAATAAAACTAACTAAAAACATAAAAAAATAAAGCAGTAAACATTGGGTTGCCTCCCAACAAGCGCTAAGTTTAACGTCTTCAGCCAGACGAGAATGTCTATTAGGGAACTCTAAATAAGGACTTTGATGATTTTCTCATCCTTTTAAGTTTGACTTTCTCCCAGTAAGGACTCAATCCATAAGAGAGCATCATTGTCCCGTCATAATCACCAAGTTTACCATCACAATATCTCTCAAATTTCAGGATCAAGATTTCAACCTCTTCATCATATGGAATGACAAATTCAATTTTTAAACATTCAGAATTAGAGAATTCTTCTTGAACCACCCCTTCAGTGAGAATAACTTTTGGGGATATTTCAAAGATGACATCCTTCTCTTCTTCGTGTTCTTCGGCAACGATAGAAATTTCTGGTGCACTATCTAACGACAAAAAGCATGGAGAAATGTAATCGAGCTCTTCTTGCGATATAGGAGGTAAACTAGAGAAAGACAATTCCCCGGTGTATGTGGCAACATCAAACCACATTCATCACACCCAATGTCACTTTCCTCGAGTTCTCTCCTACGACGCTTGGACTCCAACTCAACCCTTTTAAGTTCTTCCAACTGATTGAACAAACACTCCTCAAACCACTTTTTATCTTCTTCCGAGTATTTGGGATCATTACGCCAGTCATAGTCTACCGCGTCCTCATCCATCATAAAAAATAAAAAAAAAAAAAATATTAGCAAGAAATACAAAAAATATCTAAATTAAAACCAACACTACCTATCATAATATTGATATAAATAATTATATTGGTCCCCGACAACGGCGCCAAAAACTTGTTCGCCTATATTTTTAAAGCTCGACCGCAAGTGTACGGCTTCGCTCGTAGTATGTGGCAAGCAAGGTCATATCCCTAGAGACCAAACAACCAATTAATCAAGTACTAGATTATGATAGTGCCAATTTTATTTAGACGACCGAATATAAGATTGATTAACTAAACTAAGAAAATAATTCAAAAGATAAGAAATCGATAACAAGAAAACAACTGGAAAAACACTTAAGAAGAATATATGAGAATGGTAGATTCTAATACTATGGGTTCAATTAACAGTTGGGTTCCTTCAAATATATCACAATTAACTATTTTCTTTATCTACCCTATAAGATGATCACAAAATCAGTCAGTCGTCCCTCTCGAGATCGATAAAACCATAGATTAAATCACATATATTAGCGTCTCCACTCAACACATGCAATTCAACTCTAAATAGATTAAAAGATCTAAAATCCTCACAATTACCTACTAATCTCTTGATTCAAGTAAGTAAATTATGTCAAATATTAAAGACCTAATATTGAACTCATCTCTCGAATTATGAACAATATTGTCAAACATGTAAAAGAATTGATCAAGTTCTAAACATGGAATAAGAACAAAATACTTGAATAGGGTTCAAAAGAAAAACAATCAATTATAAATAAATCATCTAAAATCCCAACATATTAATCTACTACCAAGTCTTAGATTCAATAAATCTAGCTACTCATGTTCGAATTCAAACACATAGACATATTAAAAATCGACATGATCAATAAAAGTTCAAGAGGAAAGAAGAAATAAAAACTAAGAATCTCGTCGATCTTTCAATCTTCTTGATTCCTTCGTAGTTGATCTTCTTTTTGCTTCACAATTGCTTCCCTTGTGTGTTCTAGGGCTCTCCTCTTTTTGTTCTCTATGTTCCTCCCTCAGAATAGGGTTAACATGCTCTTTTTATTGTCCAAAACTCCTCTCCTTATCCAAAAAGGCAAGAGATAAAATATTGTCCGCGCGCGCGACACGACCTAACGCGCCCGTGTCAAAGGTCGTGTCAGGTATCTGGGCCTTGAATTCTTTCTGTTGAGGTGACATGGGTCGTGACACGACTTGGGAGCCCGTGTCACGGGTCGTGTCACACCACAGCATGCACGTTTTTGTCCGTTTTGCTCATTTCTTCAATTTTTCTCATCCGTGCATCAATCCTTCATCATCCCGGGGGTCCTAGGTACTCCACGTGCACCTCTAATAGCCACAAGCTCTACAAATATGTGAAAATATCTACAAAACAAGCACGCGTAACACCTTTCCAACAAATAGAGAATTAAAGCACAAATATGCAATTTATACACCAATAATGCAACAAATAAGCTCTAGATACTATATTAATATGATGTAAAATCACACAGGAACACTAGTCTATTCGGATCGTGATCGTCACATCAGAAAACACCATATTCAATTTGAAAACAAGTTTAACATTGAAGTGTCAACTCTTCA
The DNA here is from genome assembly GCA_902706635.1 of Striga hermonthica. Classification (NCBI taxonomy): domain Eukaryota; kingdom Viridiplantae; phylum Streptophyta; class Magnoliopsida; order Lamiales; family Orobanchaceae; genus Striga; species Striga hermonthica. The sequence goes on along the minus strand of CACSLK010034555.1, from coordinate 12,857 downwards.
AATCTTAGAAATCAATTGCAAGGTTGAATTGTCACTTTTCAACAATATGTCATTCCAAAGTTAAAATCAAAAACCGAATTTAAAACTAACTCATACAAAGTGAACAATCAAGGAGCACGATAATCACATACGAGTTCAAAGGTTCATCCCTTATCCATAGCAAGAGATTTAGTTACTCATATCAAAAATAACCTCAACATGAACTTGATTGCAAATCACCATTATTGTAGAGAAAACTTACAAGAAATCCAATTGAAAATTAAGTTCGATACAAGTGCTAAACCGGGAATAAGCACACACCAAATGAAATACAAACTTCTCCAAAATTCCTTCTCCTAAACACTTCTTTCTCAAGATAATTATTTAAGAAGGGGAATTAAGGATTAGAATGTTACATTATTATGAGAATGAATGAACAAGGATGATGAAATACAAGCCAAAGAGAAGAAAGGGAGTGTTAGTGAAGAAATTGTGTCCAAAAAGGACCCCAAAACCACCATACTTTTAGCAATGAAATGCTACATATTTATAGCCAAATCATCTCTCTTTTTGCTGAGCATTGATAGCTGGAGGTCCCTCATTGTGTTGTCTTGCATGCCATTAAAGAAGTTTGACACCAACCATCACTAAAATAAGCTTAAAAATCATAAGTTGGCAGAAACAGGGGTAGTAGCGCCGCTACTATGCCGACAGAGGAAAGGTTGCCCCCGGCGCTACTTAGCTAGCGCCGCTACTGTGTCGGCAGCTTGCATGTCATCACGGTTTTCGCTCGTTCGGGCTCGTTTGGACTTAGAATTGAGTTCCGTTTTTTCCTACTCATAGCTAACGAAGCCCTCTATCCTATGATGCTTGGAAACCAAACTTTTGCCCAGAATACTAATTTTGTGGAATTTCCAACCTTTAAAGGATTGGTAACTTGCTCAACTTTACATTTTGGCCCTGTTTGGATTCATCCAAATTCGAAATTGAAGTCCGCATTTTCACACTTGTCGCCAACTAACTTATCTAGTTAGTTGTTCTTGAATGGTCGAGTTCCGAGCTTAATCGATCCTCACGGGGTTTTTGACTTGCATACCAAAAACAAGAAGAAAACGGGAAAAATACACGAAAAACACAGGAAAAATCAAAATAGTTCAAAACACATAATAAATCATAAAAATGAATAAAAACCAATAAAAAGTCCTAAAATGAGGGGAAACAAAGAACAAAACAATAAGGAAAAATGCAACAAAAATAGTACAAACAAGCTTTCTGAAGAATTTTGAGTCAATTCCGAGATGTGTCGAGCCATTATCCTTGGTCGAAGTTCGCGACTGTGCCATCACGACTCGTGCGCTCGAGGAAGGCCCGGTGAGGTCGAGAACGCCTGCACGCGCACGCCCAACTCGCGCCCATCGCCCACACTGGCGAACTCGCGGAGAAGCCGGCGAGCTCGAGAGCCCCGCGCCCATGCCGCATGCTCCACTCGCGCGCTCGCGGAACCGACGGCAAGCTCCGGAGCCTCGCGCCCGTAGGATCTCGAGAGTCCACGTGCCCCAGCACGCCCAAACTGCCTCGAACACCCGCGCGCCCGCGGAATGCCTCGACTGGTCGAGAGTGTCGCAACCCCAGCGTGAGTGCACATATATTGACAAAGGAAGGAGGCAGGCTGATGCCTGCGAGCGTAACGGAGCGAACGTAGCGAGGGAAGCGGAGCGATCGAGGCGGGACCCCCGCGGTACGGTACGTGGTATTTAAGTAAATTAATACCTTGTAGGGTTATAGTATAAATACATGGTGTATTGATGTATTTGTGACTATTGAGTATAAAGATCTCTCAGCCGCCGTGGACGTAGGCAAATTGCCGAACCACGTAAATCTTGTGTTGTTTACTTTTCTCGTTTTTAATTCGTATGTCATATTGTCATCTTCTCTCAACATCTTTTGAAGAATACAATCCATTGTTTGAAAAAAAAAAAAATTGATGGCTCATATGAACTCAAAACAATAAATTTACTAAAGGGTATTGTAGCCCACGAAAAATGGAACAAAATGAAAACTCATTGATTCAATTTGGACAACCGAGTTGCTAAGAATCATCGGTTGAAGAATATGTCCCTTAGCCGCGCATTACTGGAAATCTAAAAACTTCACGAGCGTTTTTCCCGCTATTGGAAGATGCAATCGATGATAGGGAGATACCGTCAGATTCTTTATGAAAAGTGTTTTATATTCATTTATGTTTCAGCAAATTCCAATTGTCGGTCTCTAGTGACGTTCCGACAAAATTTAATGCTCAATTAATTAATTTTTTCATAACTCTAATAATGATAAGGTCCCTGTACCAAAAAAAAAAAGTTTGAGGTATAGTATGATCAAATTAAACACGCTGGTGGAAAGATTGGGTAGAAAGCTTCAAAATGTTATATGATTAATAAAATCCACAACTAATAGGCGCTTCATAATGTTATATGATTAATAAAATCCACAACTAATAGGCGGGCGATGAACGGCAGGCAACGATGGCTTATTTTTTTTACCAACAATTTGGCCATAAGATTAGTCGAGCCGTGCGGATGTTGTGAACAAATATTTCTGGTATTATACTCTGCTAGCCTAATCATTAGACATATAAACATTATATATATGTTGGTTCAAATAAAAACCAATCCTAATGTAAAAACCATGATAACCGTATTTGACGCAATTTATAATTATGCATAATGCTACTTTTAATATTACATGGTGCTATCATTTTTACAGATACTAAAGAATATGTTTGTTTATAGAATTTTTTGGTTTTGTTTGGATTTTTTGGTTTAGTTTGGTTAATTTTGAAAAAGGTGGTATAGTTAGTTGTTAGTGGGTATATTAAAATAATATTTAAAATATAATAATTAAAATAGTTTGATATAAAAGTAGGGAAAAGATGGTTTGATGTGATGGTTAGTTAAAATAATGTGAGTGGATGAATAGTGAATTAAGGTTGATGTGGTGTGTATGAATGATTGATTGATATTATTTAATTATTTTGATAATAATTGATGATAGTGAGGTTGAGTTAAAGTTGAGTTAAAAAAAGTGGTTGAGTTAAAATGGTAAAAAAAATTGAAAAATTCCATAAACAAACATGCTTTAAATCTTGAGACTCTATCTCTTTATTAGTCTTCTCCCACACTGTATTGAGTGCACCGATTGATGTTTTAAGCCAAGACTTCAACACAGCGTGGGCACTCTACTCTATTTGTGTTACCAAATGTAATACATAATTCATCCACGCTTTCACAAACTTCTCTTTGTGGACTAACCATGTCTGCTCCACATATTGTAACACTTGTGGAACCTTCGCGTATTTTGCATACAGCTCAGCAACGACATTGTTGTATTCATCCACCGTACTCGCTTCGACAATCGCCTTCCACCTAGCGTGCATGAACTTCTGAGCGAACAACTTATGTTTTCCAAAGAGTCGATAGACTATGTCTTCCACATTCTTGTTGATGTGTCACGTGGAAAGTAAGTGGGTAGCTTCGGGAAGATTTCTCTGAATAGGAGTAATCAAGCCCAACTCTCTGTCAGTGACAATGGCAGTAGGATGTACCTCATACCCTATCAGAAGTCTCAACTTCTGTAGAGCCCAATCATAACTGTTCTCGCTCTCATCCTTCCAAATTGCATATTCAATTAAGAAATTCTTGTTGCACAGCGTCATCCCAATCATTTCAACCAACGACATTCGATACCATTGCAAGTCAGAGCAACAAGGGAAAACATCAAATTATAAAACATAATCAAACATACTAATTACGATTCATACTAATTTTTTTTTGTAAAATAATGTATCTGTTTGCTTTGTACGTCGAATCTATGCCGACGTACTAGTAATATGTCCGGAATAGATTGATTGAGGATGCGCCATGAACAGACATGTCAACGCATGTGTGTACCGATCGACATTTGTATAAACTACATAATTGTTTTCCCTAGCCAAATGCATAAGCTGAGAAGTCACGTCTCTACCATCGAAACTATCTCTCAACAATTTCTCTCTATAGTTATACACATGTCAGCGAGTGGCGTTGTCTACTGGGTCTTTTTTCTGTATCGCAGCTAAAATTTGTGTTGGGTTTGCCTGAGCAGCAATCATATCACGAACAATCTGCTTAGATGAAACGCTAAGTCCGTTCACCTGTCGATGACTCTCAGGATACACAACAAGTGCATGATTATGTTTTTCCTTCTTAGAATCAGAACTTACACGGACGCTCTAATATGCTTTTGTTATTGCGCCTAGTTTGACTTTTATCTCAAAAGGGCACATGCTTTAGTTTTTGTACGTCGGGAAACAGTCTGATCTACATCTCGTATTTTGCTTCTGTAATGTTCCCTTCACTTACACTTCACAATCTTCACCCTTCCTCCTTTTGTATGTTTTGAAATAACCAATTTGAAACCATACATAAGTGCAATATCTTTTGCCCCCACTGAATAGCTTCGGAATCAGTAAGAAATTGCATATCCGTAACGAAACTTACACTGTAATCAACATCGTGTCCTTCAAAATCTTCCAATGACACCTGCAATATAATACGGTGTTCATATTTTGCAAGATAATAAATTATAATCTATAACATAATACTTTCTAACTTCTAACATGATATTAATAAATTCTAATTATAAAATAATCAATTCTAACTTCTAACATAATGATTTCTAACTTCTAACATGATATTAATAAATTTTAATTATAAGATAATTAATTCTAACTTGTAATATAATATATTCTAATCTATAAGATAATAAATTCTAATATACAACATAATAATTTCAAACTTACCTCTAACATAATAATTTCTATCTTCTAACATTATATAAATAAAATTAATTTTAACCTATAATATAATTAATTTATAACATATAAAAATTAAATAATATAATTTCTATTTTTTTTTACAAAAAATTAATGAGAAGTAATTAAAACAATTTAAAAACAAAAAAAATATGTTGTCCGGCCGCCCTGTTAGGACGCACATGGTCGCGTCCGGCCTTGAAGACGGGCGCGCATGGGCTTGTCTGAACAGGCCGACCGGACAGTACCATGCGTGTGCGCAAAAGATGGTCGGCCAAAACCATGTCCGATCACAATTTTCGGCCAAACGACCGAAAGACGTACCTCGCTCAAAGACATTTTTTCGCTGGAAATCGCATGGTCCAAAGGATTTTACAATTTTCTGAATGTTTTGAAAAAATGAGATGGGCAAAATGATTCAAGGGGACGGTGTGTAGTAATAAATGGGGCGGTGAATAGCGATTCACTTTGTTACTTTTATATTAATACCCACACATATTTCTTGTAACCAAACATTTCTCAATATGTCTTCTCAATTCTTTTTAGCTGCTCAGTTGAGAAATGAAGTACAAATCTGAAATAAGGGTTATTCGTTTATGCCGTTTTGCCTATTTTCACCGGTACGATCTCATTCTAGGTACTTATTTTTGTGAGAAGAACGTTGGTTTTATATTATTTTCTGTTGATATGGCTCATATATTGACAAAGGAAGGAGGCAGGTTGATGCCTGCGACCGTAACGGAGCGAACGTAGCGAGGGAAGCGGAGCGACCGAGCGAAGTGAGCGGAGTGGACCTAGTTTAAGTAAATTAATACCTTGTAGGATTATAGTATAAATACATGGTGTATTGATGTATTTGAGACTATTGAGAATAATAAAGATCCCTCAGCCGCCGTGGACGTAGGCACATTGCCGAACCACGTAAATCTTTTTTTTTTGCTTTTCTCGTTTTTTAATTCGTATGTCATATTGTCATCTTCTTTCAACATTTTCACTAATGACGAGCCTTTTGTTTATTATATTTATTATTTATTTTCAATTCATATTTAAATAAAAGTGATGGGTAAACCAGCTCAAGAGCTATTAATTAAACGAGCAGCCCATGAGCTCAAGTCGACTATGTTCTCCTTATTTAATGGATGAGCCGAGCTCGTTTAGTTTGTTTGGTCAGAAATGCTTGAAAAATAATGGTTTTAACGTGGTTTTCTAAACATTTAACATAATTCGGTTTGTTAATATTAGAATTTTTTTATCAACTCGACAAAGGGCTTGATTACAGCTTTATTCGGGACTCCATTTATATTTATAATATGTGGAGTTGGTCTAAAATTCCGATAAATATAAAAGAAAATATAAAGCATTATTCAAGAGTGTTAGAATATCACTTGTGAGTTGTCCCACATTGTTAATACATGGAAAATAGACCCACTTAATAAGTTTAATGGGCTACTCCTCCTTTTACCAATTGATTTTGGGATGGAACCCCATTGGGCTTCATATGGGTTTTTCCCTTCTCACATGGTATCAGAGCCCACTTTGTGTCTGGGTTAGAGACATGATATCAGAGCCCGACCGACTTTGTGTCTGGGTTAGAGACATGATATCAGAGCCCACTTTTTGTGCCTGGGTTAGAGACATGATATCAGACTCACAAGTGAAGGGGCGTGTTAGAATATCACTTGTGAGTTGTCCCACATTGTTAATACATGGAAAATAGACCCACTTAATAAGTTTAATGGGCTACTCCTCCTTTCACCAATTGGTTTTGGGATGGAACCCCATTGAGTTTCATATGGGATTTTCCCTTCTCACAAAGAGCTTGGTTACAACTCTATTAGGGACCTAGTTTAAATTTATGATATGTGGAATTGGTCTAAAACTCCCATAAATATAAAAGATAAAGCATTATTAAGTTCATGTCATACGTTACCCATAAATAATCATTTTCTATTTGATAATAAAAAATATTTTGAGATCGTGAATATATATAAGACAAATATATTGATTGATAGTTAAAGGTATATAAATTGATGAATAATAATTTTTTTATTGAAAAATATTATCCCTCTGTATATAATTGTAGAATGCGCTGAGCCTAAGTAGTAGTCTTGCACGCTTCGGAAACCTACTTGGTGAAAAAACATGCTTCGTAGTTTGGTTTGGCTAAAGAGTAATATTATTTTAAATAATAATTACGGGTTCGGACATTCCAAATATATTGAAAAACTAACTTGGTAATCTATAATAGTTTGACTAATATAACTGTTATGTGGTATGAGAACATTTGGTAATTACTAGTACAGAGCTCGTGCGATGCACGAGGTGCACATTTTTAAGGACAGTTATCCAACCTTAAAATTATATAAATGAGTAAAAAAAAATTTACGAGATATATATAGTACTTGACCTGTGCGAGGCACAAGATATATTTATTTGGGGATTATTATACTATAAGATGTAAATTCAATAAAAAATTTACAATACACAAAAATAAATAAAAATAATGTAAATATCTAAATACATACACGATATGTAGAATAAATAAGCCAAATTGTAAATCTGAAAATATAATTTAAAAAAAAATGAAAATATATTTCACTGAACATGTACAAAATATCTAAATACATACACGAAAAAAATACGTTTCAAATTTAGAAATTAAAACAAAAATTCAAATAATTTGGCTTACAGTTTATCATGCAGAACCAACTCGAGATATGATTTGTATGTGCTGCCCCAGTCTTGGAAAAACATTCTCACAATTCAAACTTTGAGCATAGGTCGATTAGACTTATTGACTTGTTTGATTAACTCAAATCATTGATTCATTGTTTGGAATAAAAGACTGATTGGCGATATTTTTTGTTCGCAGGAGGTTGACAGTGAGAAAGATGATGGCTCGATATTTTGAGATTTGTAATTTATAATGGGTAGAGTAGATATATATTGCTGTTAATATTTTTGATAGAAAATCTGAATTTGAATATTCAGAAACCAGTTTGAACAAAATTAGAACAAGTTTCCATACCATTAGATAATAAATTAGATAATAAATGAAGCCTTTTTTATTTTAGTAAAGATTTTACGTACTTATTTTTTACTTATCAGATGTTATGGGGTTTTTTTTTTTTTTGTTAAACCGATTTTATGGGATAATACAAATACAATTAGAGGATTGAATAAAATCATAACAGATTTCTATGTAATTAGATAATAAGAAGGAATTAGATAAGGAAAAGTAGGAATTAGATAAAGAATTTTGAATCTGCTTTTTTTAGTATAGATAGACTTAACGTACAAATTTTGACTTCACCGATATTATGATATTTGTTTTGACAAAATCGATGTTAATATGGAATAAGACAAATAAATAAAGTCTTTTTTTATTTTAATAAAGATTTTACGTCCTTTTTTTTTATTTATCAGATGTTATGAGATTTTTTTCTTAAACTGATTTTATGGGATATAAGGACAATAAATAAAATAATTAAAAAATTACGGATAGATATAGCAATGCATTAATTACGTTGACTTTTCAACCTACTAAATTTGGTAAATAAGATACCTTATTATATAAGTATAGATAATGATTGACTAATATAACATTGATTTATTTTGGAAGCTCTCAATCTACTCATTAATTTCCATGAAAACCTCAAATTGGCCTAATAAGTTCATCTATTTAATTTTAAATTATTATTGTTATTATTAGTTAATTTTAAGGCAAAATTGCATATAAATGCACCACCTTTCATGTTTTTGCAATTTAATCACCACATTTACAATTTAGCAATTTAATACACCACTTTAGTTATTTTTTACAATTTGAATCACAGGGCCCAACTTCGGGCCTGTTCTGCTGACGTGGCGTCTCGTTCTGCTGATATGACATTTTTTTGCTGACATGACATTCCACGTGTCAATTACATGGCATTTTTGCGCTGACATGGCTACCCATATGTCAATTAAAAAAAATTATGTTGCACGCCCTATATGGGATTCGATCCTAGGTTAAAAGGGTTGAAGGGCAACCTTTGCTACCATCGCACCAATCCACATAGTTGTTAAATGTAATAACCTTTTATATATATACACATTACGTATGAAGAAATCAAATTAAATCGAAAAAATAATTTAATTACATTAAATTAAATTAAATTAAAATATAATTTAATTATATTAAATTAAATTATATAAAATTGAAAATAATATATAAAGATAATTAAAATATATGTTTTTGAATTCATATTTCGTGTTAGAATGAATCGTATTAATACTATCATATTCATTTAATATTTTTATTTATTTATTTACCATAAATTTATAATAAATATAATAACTTATTATTATATAATAAATTATTATTTCATTTAAGATTTTTAGTATTTTATTATTTTATATACAAATAACACTTTTTTTTATTATTCATTTACGATTATTTAACATTTTATTTACTTAAATTATATTTTTTTTAATTTATCATATTTATTTAAGATTTATATTTATTTTTATTTATTATTTCATAATAAGTTATATTTATTAAAATATAATAAAAATAATATAACGTAAGATGATAAACTATAAAAAAGGTGAATTCACATAAAATAAAATAAAATAATAAACAAAATAACTTATTATGAAACAATAAATAATAAAAATCTTATTTATTAAATATTATTAATATGTTTTACTCTAACACAAAATATGAATTAATAAAATTCTATATTTTAATTATCTTAATTTATTTTATTTTCATTTAATTTAATTTATTATAATTTTATATTTAATTAATTTCATATAATATAATTAATTATTCTAAATTTAATATGATTTATTTATACGTAATTCCTATATATATAAATTGTTATTGAATATGCTAACTAACATAGACTGCCACATCAGCCCAAAGATGCCACATCATTGACACGTGGAAACACCACGTCACCACAAAAATGACACGTCACCAGAACAGGCCCGAAATTGGGCCCTGTGATTCGAATTGCAAGAAATAACTAAAGTAGTGCATTAAATTGCTAAATTGCAAAGGTGGTGATTAAATTGCAAAAACATAAAAGTTGGTGCTTTTATATGCAATTTTGCCTAATTTTAAAAATAATTTTCTTATCAATTATCCGTGTAGTACACGGGTATTGTATTAGTATATATATATATATATTAATTAATCTTTGACTTTTGTTTTTAGTTGTATAAGTGAGGTTGTAGCAAAAAATTAGAAATGAGATGGAATTGATTATTTTTTTTGTTCCCATTTTAATTCAATAAAAACTAGTATTAATACCCATGTACAACATGGATGTTGAGTTAATGAATATATGTGTAAAGTTATTTACAACCGCTTCTTCTTCCTGGAATGTGACACCACTGAAGAGTTGATTATTCCTGGGCCTCCATATTCTCCACATTAAGCTTACATATAGGGAGAATCTGTCTTTCGGTTTCCAATAACCACTGCTGCTACAAGCCTCCTCCCACCAAAATCTTTATGACTAGCTAAATTGTCCCAAGAAGCCCAATGGATCCCGTCTACCCCTTTTTGTTTTTATTTTTTCCCCACCGGAATGAGGCCGCAACCTTGCAAATGTCCTTACAAACGGAGATTGAGATTTTGAAACATGCCATAGCATACATAGGAAGAGCATTCAACGTTGTATTGATTAAGATATATCTCTCTACCGGCCTCACTCAAGAAATAGTTTTTCCAGTCATTTATTCTTTTAAGAACATAGCGACTCACAATTTTAAAGGTGTCCCATTTTTATTTTCCAATCTACAGGCCTTCCCATTTTTTTTTTTATTCTTAATGGCATAACTTGTGTCCCTTACTCACCAAGTTCTCTAAGCTATTCTGAATTCTTCTTTGGTTCACAGTAGCCTGAAAATACTTTGTATTCCTATCACCTGTCTTAATTAAGCCAAAGAATTCTAGATTTGTTCTTCCAGTACAGTTCTTTCTCTACATAGGCTTGGTTTAACATATTTTTACAAAAGAGTACCAAGAGTTCCAGTCTCTAAACCCTTTCTGAAGACTTAATTCGTTCATTTTCGATTTGCAACCTTTGATTATCTTAGCAGAGTTAGTCTTACTTTCAACTTTCCACTTAATAAGAGCCATCCTCACATTCCTGATTCTTTTTTGAAGACTAAGAAGTCCAGGTCCCTCAACTTGAGCATTCCACGTAGAGTCGACTACTTTATCAAAACCGCCCAATTTGGTCCGTCTAGGTTCAAACAAAAATCTCTTCCTCTCCTTATCAACTTCAGGATTCTGCACTAACATGATCATACTGTGGTCTGAAGAAGAAAGAGAAATAGATGATTAATGAAATTAGACTCATCTCTCCTTAGGTTTGACCCCACCAAGAAACCCCACAAAAGTCCTAAAGTTAATGAAATTAGACTCATCTCTCCTCCTCACACCTAATCTCTTTTCACTATGAGACAAAAATATCATTTGAAATCCCCTCCCATAAACCACAAATCACCCAAGATCATGTAAGATTTAAAATAAAATCCCAGTAACTGGCTTTTGCAATTATATGAATGAACGAGAAAATTATACATGCACATAATTTATTTTATTACACAAGAAGAAAGCATAAAAAAATTTCTTTTTGACATATGACTGTGCTAGATTTCAAAGATAATCTTTTTGTATAAAAAACACGTGCGAGCTCCCTTCAGCTCCAAGTTGTTCACGAGCCGAAACCATT
>CACSLK010034553.1:0-11073 GCA_902706635.1 Striga hermonthica | reverse complement strand
CAGTGCACGTCCGTTGCTGCCCGCGCACACGCACGACGTCCGCGCACCCGTTCGTTGTCCGCGCCCGACGCGCACGAGCTGCCCGCTGCTCCCGATGCCGAGACCAAGTCACCGTGCGACCGAGGACCATTTGACGAGTTGATTAGAATCAACTAAAGGCCAAACCTATCCGCCCATTAGGTTGTGGTGTTCAGACGAACTTCATCAACGGTACTCTACATCGTCTCAGAGTCGGCAAAAATTGTTAAAAGGTAAACGTCCATATCCTAACTATAGATTCCGCTGCGTTAGGATTTATTTCGATAAAGTTCAATACTGTGCATGTTGTTTGGCGTTCCTAACAGAACCCAACACAAGAAAGGTTCAAGACTGCTCATAATTGGTAGAAATTTTTACTTAGACATGGATAAAGTCTTTCAGATAGTTCGACTAATGAGAAATGTCGTTTGGTAAGTTGCATTCTTTTTGTATAAGTCTGTTCAAAGTTCTTGAACGAGTAGATGAAGTATTCTATCATTTAGCATTACCTCTGGAGTTGGTTAGTATGTGTAATGTTTTTCACGTATCGATGATACGTGTATACGTGAGCGATCCAAATCATGTGCTTTAGCATAATGAGATTTAGATTCAACAAGTTTTAACTTACGAGGAACCGTCGGTATTTGTTTTGGACCAAAAAGTTAATCGACTAAGGAATTGAGATATTTTTCCCTCGTTCGTATAAAATAGAATTGCCACGGAGAATAAAATGCCATTTGGGAGTGATAAGCTGATGTTAGAGTTCCAGATTTTAAGTTTTAATATATACTCAGATAATATGTATCCCAGTTCCAGTATTTATGAGGGCGGAAATAGTTTTAAGGGGGGTAGATTGTAATACCCCATATTTTTAGTAAGTCAGTAAATCAATAGAAGTTATTCAGTAAATCGGTAAAAGTTATTAATAGTTTATATATGATAAGTAAATTATTTTCAAGATTAAGTTAGTATGGTTTTTTTTTTCCATAAATGATAGATTTCTATTTCACCCAAACAACAAAAACAGTACAAACCGAGAGACTAAGAAGCCTCTAATTGTTCCAGAAAAACAAACAGAAACCACCCCACAAAGTGGTTTAGACACAAACCTCTCCAACCAAATAAAAACCATACTAAGCAAACTAATACAGAAACTCTGACACTATTAGCTGCTGCAAATTAGAAAACTCCTCCCAACACTCCCAAATACAGACTAAAAGACATAACAGAAAGAATACACAGAATCATGAGACCACTGAACCCTAAGGATCTAGTACCCATCCACTGTAGACAAATTATTCTTCTAGTCTTTTGCATTGTAAGAACTCTTGCCACTCTCCCATAGCTGACTTCACAATGATCTGCTCTGGCATCCAAACCTTCTGAAATTTCCAAAGGTTTCTTGACTTCCATAACCACCATAGTATATATATGGTTAATTCAATCCTGTCCTCTGAAATATCCTTTCTGTCCATAGTACAAATCTTCCACCACCATTGCCGAAAGGAAACTGCACCATCAGTGTGATTCCACCTTACAAGAGCTATTTGCCACACCAGTTGAGCTCTCTTGCATTTCAAGAAAACATGCTCAGTTGTCTCCATTGCCTCCCCACAACTATGGCATATTGGATCTATCTCCATTCCCCTCCTTACCAGGTTGCCACTCACAGCAAGGCTATCAGAATAACACTTCCAGATGAAGTGTTTCAATTTGCTTTTGATGCTCATTTTCCAACCCCTTTTCCTGACCTTTTGATCCGCAGTTTTAGAATTACTACCCTCAGCAATATCCAGCAGCAGAGTTTTCTTAATCACCATATAAGAGTAAGAACAGGCCACAGAAAACTTACCTTTGTTATCCATCTGCCACAACCACTTATCTCCTAGAGTTGGATTCAGGGTGGTGATCTCCATAATAGCCTCACAATCAGCTACTGTAAAACAGTCATTCAACAATTGAGTGTTCCAATCTCTCCCATTCTCAGCAATCAGCTCATTCACTGTTTGAACAGTGGCAACTCCCCTTTCAGTTGGTTCAGGGAAACCAGTTTGAGAACTAGGTATCCATGGTTCAGACCAGATTTTTGTAGTCCTTCCATTCCTCACCTCTTTTCTGAAATAAAGCTTGAATTTATCTCTCACTTTCATCCAGCTAGCCCACAGCCAAGACCCATTATATTTGTTCTTTGATTGAAGCAGAGAGCAGTCAACAAAATATTTGCCTTTTAACACCTTAGAGACCAAAAGATTTGGTTGAGAGACTAACCTCCAAATTTGCTTTAGTATCAGAGCCTCATTGAAAAGCAGCAAGTCCTTAAAACCCAGTCCCCCAACCTCCTTTGGTCTAGTCAGCATCTTCCACTCTTTCCAATGCACACTAGTTTGTTGTTCCCCACTTCTCCACCAGAAGGCATCTGTAATACTAGCAATCTCCTTGCAAACTGCTTTTGGTAAGCAGAAACATGACATAGAAAAAATAGGGAGAGCTCCTATCACAGCATTAATCAAGACCTCCTTCCCTGCAGTAGATAGAAATTTAGTATGCCAATTAATGATTCTCTGTCTGACTGCATTCACTACAAACTCAAATGTTTCCTTTTTGGATCTCCCAATCCCCAGAGGCAATCCCAGATATCTTGTGGATCTATGAATTTGAATGCCCCTCAAGAACTGGCACACTGAATCCTTGTGCTGTTGAGAACAGTTTCTGCTGAAAAAAATCGAAGACTTTCCCAAATTAACCTTTTGCCCAGTGAAGCTTCTATAAAAATGCAGCAGTCTTACAATTTGTTGGGCATGATTGGCATCTGCTTCACACATCACCAAGGTATCATCAGCAAACATTAGGTGGGATACAGGAGGACTATGTTTTGCAATTCTAACCCCTTTAAACTGTCCATTCCTCACCTCAGAATTTACCAACCCAGAAAAAACTTCAGATAGTAGGATGAAAAGATAGGGGGACAGGGGGTCCCCCTGTCTAATTCCCCTTTGAGCAGTCAAAAATCCTTTCATATCACCATTTACATCAAAAGAGAATGAAGTGGTTGCTATACAGGCCCAAACCCATTTCACAAATTGAGGGTGAAAACCCATTTTCCGGAGAATTTTCTTAACAGCCACCCACTCTACTCTGTCATATGCCTTCTCCATGTCGAGTTTCAGCATCATAAACCTCTTCCTGCCTGTTCTATGCCTATTCAAAAAATGCACCACTTCCTGAGCAATGACTATATTATCCATAAGCTGCCTTCCAGGAATGAAGGCAGCCTGATTGTCACTCACACATTGCTGCAGACAGGGTTTAATCCTCATAGTCAAGATCTTGGAAACCACTTTATATGCAACCCCACATAAACTGATAGGTCTGAACTGTTTAAGAGACTCGGGATTCAAACACTTGGGGATAAGTGTAATAAGAGTATGATTCCAACTCCTAAGCATTTGACCAGATTCAAAAAAGCTACAAACAGCCTTGCAAAAGTCAGTTTTAATAATGGTCCAGCATTTTTGAAAGAAAATAGGGCTCATACCATCCTGTCCAGGTGCTTTCCCAGGTTCAAGACTGAAAACAGCTTCTTTTATCTCATCCTCAGTGACAGGAGCAATCAATCTCTCATTTTGATCTTCAGAAATAGAAGAGAGAATAAGTTGCAGCAGCTCTTCAGCATATGTTGAACCCTCTGATGAGAACAACTGCTCATAGTAGTTACAGATATGATTTTGTATAGCTTCCATGCTTTCATAAACATTGTTGGCCTCATCCTTCAATCTAGTAATGGCATTAACTCTTCTTCTCTGCATTGTTAGAGCATGAAAAAATCTTGAGTTGGAGTCCCCTTCTCTTAGCCACTGGATTCTAGCTTTCTGAGCCCAGAATTCTTCTTCTTCTTTATTAAGCTGATCCAGTGCTTTCCTCAAGCTGTTCCACTCCCCCATATCTCTGTCACTGCCCATAGTACTCATAATCTCCAGCTTAGCATTAATGTCATCCTTCCTTTTCAATTGTTCTGATCTGAATGACTTGCTCCATTTCAATAAGGCCACTCTAGTAGCTTTAATTTTCTCAGAAAACTGAAACATTGGTGTGCCAGATTGGTCTCCATCCCATGCTTCCTGGATAGTTTCCTTCACTCCATTTCTTTTCTGCCATCGTTTATCAAAGAAAAATCTTCTATGTTTTTTCTGCACATCCTCAGAGCTGGGTTGAAGAACCAGGAGTCTATGGTCTGAAGAACTTCTATAGATGTTCTGCACCTCTGCACCTTGATTAGCAGCCAGCCAGTCATAAGAAACAAAAATTCGATCAAGCTTCTCTTCAATAAAGCCCTCTGCCTCCTTGTTGTTACCCCATGTAAATCTGTGCCCCCTCATTGGCAGATCATGCATTCCCATCTTCGCAATGAAATCATTGAAACCCCTGCACTCCATTTCATTTTTCCTTCTTCCCCCCTGCTTCTCACTAGGGTCAGATATTTTATTCCAGTCCCCACCCAATATCCATCTCTGCCCCCATTTACTGCTAGCAGCTTCCAACCAATGCCATTGATTGATTCTTTCCATTCTATCAGTGCTCCCATATACAAAAATAACCCATAAAGATTCTGAACTATGTTGGGCCTCCACTTCCACTTCTACACAAAACTGATTGCCAATAACTTGCTTAACCTTCACTTCCCTGCTCCACAACACTAACAAACCCCCACTGGAGCCCATAGGGTCCACTGCAAACCATCTATCTTTAAAACCAATCTTATTACACACAGATTTAATAAAATTTTTTGATTTTTTTTTTTTTTTGTTTCAGAAATAAAAATAAAACATGGGTGGTGGATTCTTGATTATTCCTTAATTTGGGCAACTGTAGAGGGCCCACCCAGACCTCTACAGTTCCACATGATTAGCTTCATTGATCCATTGGGGGCCACTCAAGGCTGGCCACCCCCACCTCCTCTAAATTACTTTTTTGAATCTTCCCAGGTTTCCCTTGCACATCCTCTTCCTTGTTGGCAGTTTTGTTGTTCAAATCCAATCTCTTCCTTCTTCTGGTAGTAATGGTACAATGTTGGACTGTTAGATCCTTTGGAGACCTAGATTTTTTCCCCACATTACTTCCCCTTCTTTTCCATCCTCTAGCCTTCAGGTTTCTAATTGTCTGAGAACCGTCCTGTATATGACTAATGCCTGGGTTACCCACAACATTGAAGCTTGGCCCCTCATTCTCCATGCCAATCAAACCTTCCTCAGTTTCACTATTTACCTCTGTTATCTCCTTAGCCATAACTGTAACCAGAGATAGGTTAGTTCTTCGAACTTCCTCTTGCAATCCCCCCCTCTCTATCATCCTCCTCAATTTGAGTGCCCCATCTGGAATTTTCCTGCAGGCTAGGTTTTTCTGGAACTCTACTTCCTGTTGATAAGTTAATGGGCTCACCACTCCCTTGTCTCTGTTCACTGGCTGTCCTTTGTTGTTGAGTGCCTGTGGATGTACTCCCTGGAGAGTTGTCTGAGTAGGGTTTATAACTTCCATAAGGATCAAGAGCTCTGAGCCACTCTCCATACTGCCCTTCATGAATCTCCCCCTTGGTAATATCATCTTCTTTTTTCTTACAACTCCTTTCTATGTGTCTTATGATCCCACAATAGAAACAAGTGTTTATAAGCTTCTCATATTGGAATCTGGCAAGGACTTGATTGTTATGCAACTGTAATTTGGTTACACGGGGCAGAGGTTCTCGAACATTGACAATCACCAACAAACGCAAGTAGCTTCCCCTTTGGCCTCCTGCCTTAACTACTGAGACGTTCTTAACCTGTTTGAAAACCTTCCCAACACACAGACCCACTTCATTGCACAGCCAGTTGATAGGCAGGTTATCAACTTGCACCCATAACTTCAAATCCGCTAGCTTAGGATGATTTTCGGATAGTCCCTCCTCCCAATCAGCTAATATCAGATATTGATTTTCAAACACCCAGTGAATGCCCGCAAGGACTTTCTGCTTATCCTCCATACTTCCAAAAATAAATTGGAAGAAATTAGTTTTGAGCTCTCGTACCTCCATTTGGTTCTGAATCTGCCAAATAGCTCCCATAGCTCGTCGGATACCAATGAGACTGGCTCGTCTTTCTACAATGATTTTCCCAAATAGACTCAGCCTACACTCTTCATCCCCTACTTTGACATCATCATCCCTCAAAGCGATAACTTTGTCCTCCACCGCAGATAATTCAATTTTCTTAAACCTCTGACCCAATTCCTCCGAGCCCTAGACGATTGAGACTCCCCCGTTACGTCTTGTTCCATTGCTGCTACAGAAACCCTAATATGGTTAGACACCACTCTCAAGTCCCCCAAGAAATGGATAGAACCCTCTGCTGAAGCCAATAATCACTCAACCCCTCTCTACCTTCGCTCAACTCACTACAAAACAAAAGAGATTCATAGAGAACCTACCCTCGTAGGAATATCGCTCTTCAGAAAGAGAATAGAAGCTCCCCTAGAGAGAGAATTTAGTATGGTTTTTACAAGAGAAAATATCACAATCTCAAAGTAATTATGAAAAAAAAATTTCAAAAGCAAAAGAGAGAAATCCGAATTTTTAGAATTTTCGGTTTTACGGTAATTGTTCGTTTTAAGTCCAAATTTGGTTCCGTAAATTTTATTTTTCTTGTTTTTTTAAACACATTACAAGATAATTATGAAGTATTATTTTTATTTTAAAATTAAGAGCTGAATATTAAGAAATGAATAAATAAATAAAGCATTAAATGATGTTTTGTCATCATTTTTACTAAAAAACTTTCTAAGTGTTTTTAAATAAAAATGGGGCCAATTTTTATATCAGCTATGGGAGCATTGTTATCATCATTAATCAGCATATTTGTCCTATTTTAGAGAGTATTTATGATCCATCAAAATCATATTTTTATATTAATTCAAGTTAAGTTTTTATATTAATTTGTAAGCAAATTTGGTGAGGAGTTTTATCAACAATGAAGAGCTCTTATGCCTATAAATAGAGGGCCTTAGAATCAGATTTTAGAAGCGCTAAAAATTTTATAAATATTCAAAGAGCAAGAACTAGTAAGAAACGAGTAGTTACGAGAAAAATCGAGCAATTTTGAGAGAATGTGAATCAAGTTTCATTGCTTTGTTTTCTCAAGATTGGAAGAGGTATGTTATACAACTTTAATATCATCAAGTATAGTTAAGAATTATAAGTTTTTATATGTGTTATTAATATGTTGTTATGTTAAGAAATTATAATTTTTATATATATAAGTATATAAAAAAAGATTATTTAAAGTTCATGATGTTGCAGCCTATGTTTGTTTGTTTTTGACCAAGCTATTGAGTTCCAAAATTATGAAAATTTTTATATAAGATAATCATTATGTTGAGAATAATACTGGAAATTTTTAGATTAGTCGAAGTTAAAATAAATTTTATAAAAATCTTTTATTAAGGTATTGTCCAGTGAAAAATCTGTGTAATGATGATTTGTGGTATTGAATTACCCTATCTATTGATATTATTTTGAGTTGAAAATTTTATGGTCAATTCATATATTAGTTAAAAACTTCCAGTTTAAATTTTATATTTATTGGACTTGTTTAAGACGCTATAGAAAATAATGAACATAAGTGAGTAAATCTCAAATTTCAGTAAGACAAACATTATTTGAAAATTTATATCTCACTTTATGGTTATTATTTTTATGAGAAAATTTACAGAATATTTCTTCATTTAGTTGAGAGTTAAGATATAAAGTTTTAGAATTTTTAGATTATTGTAGCATGAGATATAGATTTTTAAAGACAAGTATGCAAGTAAATTGAATGTTTTGATATAGTTCAACTTTGAAATAATATATCTCAAGATATGAATATTATTTTAAAGTGAAATTTTTTAAGGTAACTTTATATATATGTTGAGAATACATATGTTAAAGTTAAGATTAAAATGAGGTGAATTGAGTTATAGCATATGATTTTAGTTTTTCTCATTATATTAATTAATGTGAAAGTTTGAAGAGTATGAAAATGATTAAGTTTCGGTTTAGTTTAAGTATACCAATTAAATCCGGACTTAGTATGATCTATAGAGTATTCTTTTATATTCGGATAAGTTATTTGATAGATGTGAGTATCCGAGTATTTTAGTAAGTATAATGAGCATAATACTTAGTATATTTGTTTATATTTTTTATGTAGTTGCAGATACAGCTATTAGTACAGCACTTACAGTTTTCAAAAGTTTTCAACAAAAAAAAGTGGGGACCCAGACTGGGTATTACATTTAGTATAATAGCTATTATCATGTTCGAGGTATGTATAAAGTTAAGTAAAGTATTAAGCTCGCTCAGTCAAGACTGGGTTCTGTGGGAGGCGACCCCCAGAATGTGATCACGTGAGAACCGGCCCAAGTTACCGGTAGTTGCAAAGTTCAAGTTAAAGTATCGGTTAGATACCGAAAGATTAAGCTTAGATACATACCAAAGATCATAATATATATATTATTATTACTGTTTACTTTAGTATGGGTTTTTACGGAGTACAGTTGATTAGTACTCACGCCCCACTATTATCATTTTCTTTCAGGAAATAAAGACGGTGCGCAGGTGTGAGGAGCTGTGATGGTAGTGGATGTGAATAAGTTTCTATTTAGAATTTTCAATAAGGTTTCGGTTTGTAAACCACGCTTGTAAGATTTCCGCTACGTTTCTTTAAGATTTGAACAAGTGTGATTTTAAGTGTGATTTTAAAGGTTGATTTATCAAGTTGATTGTATGAACTGTTAAGTTTTTATATTTGTTCAATGTTTAAAATCTATTTTATTTATGTCTAACTTAGTTGTTAGATGAAGTTTAAGTAAACAAATTTTTAAAGTAGAGAAGTTAGTAGCATCCCGAGTTAAGAAGGTTTCGAAAAATTTATAAGTATTTTCGAAATAAGTTGCGAAAAATTTACTCTGATGAGCGGGGTGTTACATGCCGTGTTCGAAAACAAGCCTTTCCGAAGACGTTGATTATTTTTTCGTTTTTGCTTTTATTTACTCTTATTTTCCTTTACTTCTTTAAATGTACACAATTTTGCTGCGAAACCGCGATGGTGCGAGCAATATATGTTATTCACATCAAATAATGGTGATGTGTTCGAAAACAAGCCTTTCCAGATACGTTGATTTTTTTTTTTCATTTTTGCCCCTTTTTACTCTTATTTTAATCGACTTCTTTAAATGTATACTATTTGGTTTCGAAACGCGCTGGTGCGAGAAATATATGTTACTACATCAAATAATGGTGGCGTGTTAAAAAAAAAACCTTTCCGGAGACGTTGATTATTTTTTCGTTTTTGCCCCTATTTACTCTTATTTTCTTCGACTTCTTTAAATGTATACGAATTTGCTTCGAAATGCGATGGTGCGAGAAATATATGTTATGCACATCAAATAATGGTTTCGTGTTCGAAAACAAGCCTTTCTGGAGATATTGATTATTTTTTCGTTTTTGCTTCTATTTACTCTTATTTTCCTCGACTTCTTTAAATGTATACAATTTTGTTACGAAATGCGATGGTGCGAGAAATATATGTTATCCACATCAAATAATGGTGTCGTGATCGAAAACAAGCCTTTCCAGAGACGTTGATTATTTTTTCGTTTTTGCTCCTATTTACTCATATTTTCCTCGACTTCTTTAAATGTATACAATTTTGTTACGAAACACGATGGTGCGAGAAATATATGTTGTTCACATCAAATAACGGTGACGTGTTCGAAAACAAGCCTTTTCGAAGACGTTGATTACTTTTTCGTTTTTGCCCCTATTTACTCTTATTTTCCTCGACTTCTTTAAATGTATACGATTTTGCTTCGAAACGCAATGGTGCGAGAAATATATGTTATCCACATCAAATAATGGTGCCGTGTTTGAAAACAAGCCTTCTGGAGACGTTGATTATTTTTGTGTTTTTCCCTTATTTACTCTTATGTTCCTCGACTTCTTTAAATGTATACGATTTTGCTACGAAACTGCGATGGTGCGAGAAATAATGTTATTCACATCAAATAATGGTGTCGTGTTCGAAAACAAGACTTTCCAGAGACGTTGATTATTTTTTGTTTTTGCCCCTATTTACTCTTATTTTCTTCCACTTCTTTAAATGTGTATGAATTTGCTTCGAAATGCGATGGTGCGAGAAAATATATGTTATCCAAACCAAATAATGGTGCCGTGTTCGAAAACAAGCCTTTCCGGAGACGTTGATTATTCTTTCGTCTTTGCTCCTATTTACTCTTATTTTTCTCGACTTCTTTAAATATATACAATTTTGTTACGAAACGTGATGGTGCGAGAAATATATGTTATCCACATCAAATAATGGTGTCGTGTTCAAAAACAAGCCTTCCGGAGACGTTGATTATTTTTTCGTTTTTGACCTTATTTACTCTTATTTTCCTCGACTTCTTTAAATGTATACGAATTTGTTTCGAAACTCTATGGTGCGAGAAATATATGTTATCCACATAAAATAATAATGTCGTGTTCGAAAACAAGCCTTTCCGGAGACAATGATTATTTTTTCGTTTTTGCCCCTATTTACTCTTATTTTTCTCGACTTCTTAAATGTATTCGATTCTGCTTCGAAACGCTATGGTGCGAGACATAATCCGCAACAAATAATAGTGTTGTGTTCGAAAACAAGCCTTTCCGGAGACGTTGATTTTATTTTTTGTTTTTGCCCATATTTACTCTTTTTTCCTCGACTTCTTTAAATGGATAAGATTTTGCTTTGAAACGCGATGGTGCGAGAAATATATGTTATTCACATAAAATAATGGTGTCGTGTTCGAAAAGAAGCCTTTCCGGAGACGTTGATTATTTTTTCGTTTTTGCTTTTATTTACTCTTATTTTCCTCGACTTCTTTAAATGTATATGATTTTGCTACGAAACCGCGATGGTGCGAGACATAATGTTATTCACATCAAATAATGGTGTCGTGTTCGAAAACAAGCCTTCCGGAGACGTTGATTATTTTTTCGTTTTT
>CACSLK010034552.1:138567-149649 GCA_902706635.1 Striga hermonthica | reverse complement strand
TTTCGATAAAGTTCAATACTGTGCATGTTGTTTGACGTTCCTAACAGAACCCAACATTTTTAACATAAAAACCGAATTGGAAGAGGAAAAATTTATTTTAGTCAAATTCTTCGATCTTCGGTTATAATCGGATTTTAAGTCCGATTTTGGTTCCGAAAAATTTATTTTTCCTCTCAATCCTTTTAGTATGCATCAAGACCATGGTTAATATTATTTTTACAAGTTAAAGTGACCAACAATTTGGATTTTAGTTATCATCATAAGGTAATAACCAAAACAAAGAGCATATTAATGATCATAGCCATATTATTTCATCATGTGAGCACATGATATTGATCCAAATCTTGTTCCCTACCACATGTGATGCTAAACCAGATCCTTTTGTTCAGCTAAACTTCTACATTGTTGAGAATCTTGGCAAGACAACCCAAGTCAACTAGACAACACCTAATGTGCACATGAGATATTTAACAACCATTTGCATATAATTTCTACCATTTTATCTTGGTTATTCATGAGATACTTTAAGTATCATTCCTTAGCTGAGAATAGCCTTTGAACACTTATAAAACATTAGAAAAAAGAGAGAAAAACCGAGTTCAAGCAAGAGAGGGAGAGAAGGAGAAGAACCGAGCAACACTTCTTTCATTTCTCCTCATCATTTTCATTTTCTTGAAGGAGGTAAGGTGCCTCTGTTATGACATTAAGTAATTGTTTTCTGAAAATGTGTTCTTCATATAAATTGTGGTTCGTCTTGTTATCTTTCTCTAGACTTTGGAATTTCGATAATCCGATTAATATTGATTGAGTTATGATTTTTACAAATTTATCATACAAGCAGTTTTTCTGGACCCGGCAACATGAGTTTATATAATGTTTGGCCTGTTTATAGTGTCATAATGTGATCTAGTGAATTTATAGTCTTCATGAAAGTTATAAGGCTGTTGATTATATTTCTAATGAGATAGGATTCATGTTAAGGTGATATCTATAGCTCGAGTTGTGTTCATATGATTGTAGATATACATGAAATAGGGTTTTACACTTTGGCAGAAAATTGATTCTAAATGTTAGTAGTTTTTACACCATTTTAAAGATCTTATCTACTTTTGTGTTCTAAATAAACATTGTAGGTCTATCTCTTAGCTTTCGAAGCATACCAGAATCATGTAATTTAGAGGTCTGTAGCATGATTTGGAGGACAAATACCGAGGTACTGTTTATATAAAAATTTAGTCTCCGGCAGATTTTATAAATCAAATATTTTGTGTCCAAACTAATTTATATAGTGATTATTTGCCAATGTAGTCTTCAGCAAAGTTGTAGACATTTGAGTTAGCTATCACGTGGTTTCTGAATCTCATTAAAATCATATCTGTAGCTCCATCTATCTAGCAATTACTGAAGTCTGGTCGGTTACAAGTTCTCAATGTTTGACTGCTACTTAGTTTTGAATGTTTGATGATTTAATTCCTAGTAAAAGACCTTATTTGCTTTTTGTGTCTTCATAATAATTGTAGATGCATGTCTTAAGATTCTAGTGCAATGTAAATCATATTCATCCGAGTTTTGTACTGAAAGTTATGTTGATTTCAAAAACACTGACCGAGTTAAGTTTTGTAAAACGTACGTGGTATTTTTGGAAATGGGATTTACTTGATTAAATGCTTATGTGAGCTTAGTTGGATTAAGTGATTGTTATGATTGGTTGGTCATGTGTTGAATAGTCATTTATAGGACTATTTTAATATATGTAGGTGTTTGACGAGCTGAGTTCGCTGCCTACTCGTGTTTTTGTATCTATCGCTTCGGTAACCAGGTGGGTTTTAATCTAAAATTTGCTATGTCATATGTGTTTATTATAATGTTGATTTGGTATGACTTTATTATGTACGTAAACCATGTAGCCTATCGGCGTGAGCCGATTCGGCCGTCGGTACAGTTGTCCCCGTCGATGTAATACGGTTACCCTTGCGAGGTAAGTCTCCGTAAGACCTAATGAAAGGCCGTGTCTTGTTGTATGGCACGTACCCTCATGAGTTAGGGTAATGAATCCCCTTTCCGTGGCTAATGAAAGATGTGTACGCGTGGGTAATATGTTGTGATGTGATTAGGAGACGTGACAGAATAATTGATTTATGTTCATGCTGTAACCATACCTTCTTTACATTATTTATTAATGTAATATACGTGCATAGTGGTGAGCACGCATTTTCATCTTGTGCTCATCCCTACCTGCTCTTCACGGATGCAGGTTAAGCAGGTGCCGGGTGACGAGGAAGGACGAGTGGGTCGGTCTTATGATTATGATTATTTATGCTTCCGCATATGAATAAATGTGTTAGTGTTTGGAACTTTGTTTTGGGTTAAGACATGAAAACTATTTTAAAAACTTCTGTTTGAGTATGTTGAATTTTTGGGATGTTTTGATGAACCTAATGTGAATTGGTCATAATATGTTTGGTTATTTTATGCCTTCGTTTACGAGCTGAATAACTTATGTTGAGAATCAGGTAAATGAAAACCTTGTGAAAAATCCGGGTAATGAATCCCAGTGGGCCCAGATAAGACTTGGGTTATGAAAAATGTTGTTTAACACCCATTGAATTTCGAAAATGAAAGAGAAAATTTTATACTGATTTTTGGAAAGTCTGGAATTTCTGTAAAATCAAAGTGGGGTGTTACAGTTTGGTATCAGAGCCAGTCTGCGTTTCCGTAGACTGGTTTATATGTGATTATGTATTTAGACCTTGTATTATGACCACTCGTCTTCGTCACGCCGCGCTGCTTAAGGTATGTGTTTATATAAGTATCAATGAAAATACTTATAATGTATATTGTAATTTTTGTATTCTTGCCTAAGTAATAGTAGTTATGAGATGGATTGTTGAAATTTTGAGTGGTAGTGGATGTTTTATCCACCTTTGTTATGATTCGAATTCTAGTGTTCAACTAAGAGAACTCTAGTTGCATTTGAGATTAATTATGATCCTAGATTTTTAAATTTCAAGTTAGCACTTTCTGCGAGATATCTCATTGATGAATGAGATTTGTAATTGTGCACCATAGCTTTCTGGTGACCAACGTCAGGATGTCTTATTGAGATTAGACAACCGAGAGGTCTAGAATGTGTGGGATCACTCAAACGTCTAGATCAGTTGACAAGTGGACCAAAGGGATTGTTACCGAATAGTTAGTCGGCATTTTCTAAATCGCACATGAGATATTACTCGTGTCAAAGAGGAATGGCGTTTTCTCATAGGTATCAACAGAGTCGTATGTTCTGAAGGTATCGATTCTGGGGAAATCTAAATGAACATTTGAATTAAGAAAATTTTTTTCAATCAAGAATCAAGTAGTATTGAGGTGTGAATCAAACATATACTAGAAGAAGTATATTTTCACACAATCAAACTATTTGAAAAGATAAAGACGTTAGTAACCTTGAAAGTCAAACATGAAGAAACAAAAAAGATACATGAAGATCCAAGCACACTGTTGAGGATATCATTATTACTAAGAACCTAATACAGAGGCATAAGATAAAGGAAAATATAGATAAAGCAAAAAGTGAATCCTCAACTAATACAAGATAATATATAGATAAAGGGAGGGTGCGTCTCAAGAGTACAAGATTCCTTAACTCTGCCACCCATACCAGATATCAGGGTTTATAAAGATAAATCTGGTGGATCAGAAGTTCGTTTGCGCTTAAACCCTTGAGTTTCCACAGAATCTTGAGAAGTGATGTTTTGTTGAAGCTTCTTGATAAGTCCAGCAGCAGTATCTGCACATTTGAAGATCTCTCTAGTAGAATAAGATATAAAAGTCTGAAATAAACTGTCATCAAGAAAACCAAGAAGGCCATTGAAGATGTGATGGGAATTTAATAGACCAATGGGCTTATTATGAAATTTCATGTCTGCCCAAGAAGCAATTGTAAACATGGTCATTAAAGTGTCATATCCACAAGGAAGTATGATGAAAGCATCACTATGGTTCAACATAAACATAATGCAATCATAAATAGAGTTAGAAAGCATCAGACTGGTAGAATCTTTGAGAACTTTTGAAGGAGTTCTGTGAAATGGTAGAACACTTTTCACTTCAATATCAAAGCATTTTCCATCCAGGAGAAGGCTACCAAAGAAAGCGAGGCTAGTTCCTCCATACAGTAAATTGATCTTTTGTTTTCCCAGTTCTCTTACTAGTTGGGATACAATATCAATATTTGGAGAAGAAGCTACAAGTTTAGGACCGCCAAGAACACATATGGTTTTTATAGGTTGAAGAACCTTAGTAACTTGAGAAGACTCAGAAACCTCCATTTGGTGTGGAGAGATCATAAAGAATGATCGGTATATTTAAGGAGAAAGTTTATGAAGAGATAAATATTATATTGTTGCACTCTGATAGAAGCAACAGACAAGTAAGAAGTTAAGCTGTAAATGAGTGTTATCTATCAGAAGGGATAAGATATTCAGTACCTTATAATAATTATGGTTAACAGAGACAGTTGTAGCAAACAGGATCCTTAGCAACAATAGTTTCAAGACTATAGCGGTTTTGTTCATTTTTGAAACAGAACCATAAAGACATAAGTTCTCGATGCACATATCCACTAGGATGTGTCTCAAGAATCTGTTGGAGTGTTTGATCCATAGATTCTCCACTCAATCCATCCTTGATGAAAGCTATTTTATCTTCTCAATTTTTGGACACAAATCCTAAAGATGTACATCGTGTGTCACAATTCCAACGAGCACATTTATAACAACCGCCTATTCTTTTATCTCTTCGTTTCTTGGCAAAAGTACTTCTACCCATACCTGTCATATATTTGTATGCATTGGGAAACTCGCCAGATACTCGACCGTTTGCTTCAATCAACCATCGAATTTCATTGGGGATATTATGGAGCATTAACACTCTCAATCTTTCCACTCGAGATCGATAGATTTTTCTTATGATGTTAAGTGGAAGAAACGAGTAAAAGTTGCGAATATTTGAAAGTGCTAGATCCATTTGTTATTCGGACCATTGCTGAAGACTGAAGGATCTACCGCGTCTGTTTATAGAACAATGACACGTCTGAGATACAACTTCAATTTGTGTGTCAAGGAGCAAAGTGAGTATGAGATAAGATCACGGTTGTAAATTTAGTATTAAAATATGTCGAGTGGCTGAATACGCAACCAAAGTGTACTAGTGGCAGCCGAAAGAAGATGTGAAATGTCGGTAATAATAATATCACAATGAATTATTGGGGGTACTTACTCATTTCACTATTGTCGGTGTGCATGAATGACAATAGGAGATGGTTATTTGCAAACTGTGAATATGTGTATAATGACCGAGAAGAACGCAATCAATCTGACAAGGTAAATCACACTAGCAAATTAATTACAACTCAGTTCTCCAAGACTCCTCGACTAGAGAGCAGCACTAGATTTTCTTTGAGGATTTTTGCCTATCTCTAGGGTTGGGTATTTTTGCGGGTTAGAGTGTGTTGTTGGAATAAGGTGGTGGACGTGAAACTCAGTTTTATGCCCTGTTATTATAAGACCTTGAAACTTTCAAATTCGAAAAAAAAAAAAAAAAAATTGTTGTTGTCAAACCCTTTGTCCTATCAGAGTACTTAGGAATTGTGAAAATCGGAAATTAAAATTTCTGGAATGCGCCTCGAACCGAGTGCCGAACCTGACTGGGTGTAGCCACACGAAGTAGTGGCCGAGCCTGCACGCCCGTGCGGAGAGACGTGAGGCCAACTGCAGTGGCCGATCGTTGACTAGCACGAGAGCTACCGCCGCCATCACCGAACGCCAAACTCCCCAGGTCAGTGTATACAGCCAAACATTGACCTTGTAGCTGGTATCTGAGTGGGTATATGCACGCGTCCCAGTGCCCCGCATATGCAGCGCCAGCGTGTGTGTCACCTCTCGGGTGACAGTGCATTAAACCCAGTCCAAACATGTCCTTTTAGAGGTCTTTGGACCAGATTTTTTTTTCAAAGTGTATGTTGATCTTTCGAGTCGTTGTGTGAATTCCCTAATCAACAACCCTCGATGTGTGGGGTAGGTCGATTAGTTTCCTTTGCCACATGCGAGATTTTCTCGACATGGCTAGATAGTAGTTTCGTATTAATGTGTGGCGGAGCCTTGAGTCTCGGTTGGAGACCGACTCCGTGAAAGAAAATCGTTATTGAGTATCTAGCCTTTACTTCCTAAACCGCATACGAGATGTTGTTCATGTCGGCAAGGAGAGAGACTTTATCAATGGTATCAAACAGAACCGTCTGTTCTGAATGTACTAGATTTGAGAATAGTATCGATTTTCTTTCCTATCATGATTTCTCGACCAAGTCAATAGCTTAGCCTGATGGTTGACTCCACCACCGGGACTTGTGAGCATGCATGCCACGTTCTATCCTCGTGATGGAGGGAATGTGTGCGTCATCTCGTGGTATGTGTTAATTGTGACGAGCTGCGTGATAGGCAGAACCCTACATGTATGGAGGTATCGGTGACCTGTTGGGACTGAAGGTCCATCAGGGAAAGACCGGGAGTGGTACTCGTCAACGTCCAATGAGTGTAGTCAAGTTGAGGGCGAGATTATTTGGCAGGGGGAGACCGAGATTCGGAGAGAGTACCCGAACCTCACATTTGATGTCCCCTTCTTGTACCCTCTTTACCTTCTAGTTGGTTTGTTTTCGAATTCCGAGGACGGAATTCTTTGTAAGGTGGGTAGATTGTAATGCCTCGTTCGATTTATAGAATTTCTCAGATTATTCTATTTATCGAATCTTAATTTTAAGATTATATTTTATAATATTATATGGATACTGTGATTATATAGCTCGTTCGCTTTTATTTTATCAGTCGCAGTTTGAATTTTCGGTATAATCGCGTAAGCCGAATTTTTGTTCGTTTAAATCC
The DNA here is from genome assembly GCA_902706635.1 of Striga hermonthica. NCBI lineage: Eukaryota > Viridiplantae > Streptophyta > Magnoliopsida > Lamiales > Orobanchaceae > Striga > Striga hermonthica. The sequence continues at coordinate 142,714 of CACSLK010034552.1, read as the reverse complement.
GTTTTAGAACCGTTGCTACCTGAACTTCAAAATGATTCAACAGCGCTTAAAACAATTATATTGTCATCTCTCTAATAGTATTTTCAGCCACCAAAACCGAATCAAGGGAGTTAAAATCAAATTTTAATCAAATTTTCGATTTTAAGGTAACCGTTCGTTTGAAGTCCGAATTTAGTTCCGTAAATTTTGTTATTCTTATTTTCTTAGCATGTTCCAAGATAGCTCTCAATAATTAATATTTTTCAGCTATTTTAAACATATTAACCGAATTGGAAGAGGAAAAATTTATTTTAGTCAAATTCTTCGATCTTCGGTTATAGTCGGATTTTAAGTCCGATTTTGGTTCCGAAAAATTTATTTTTCCTCTCAATCCTTTTAGTATGCATCAAGACCATGGTTAACATTATTTTTACAAGTTAAAGTGACCAACAATTCGGATTTTAGTGATCATCATAAGGTAATAACCAAAACAAAGAGCATATTAATGATCATAGCCATATTATTTCTTCATGTAAGCACATGATCTTGATCCAAATCTTGTTCCCTACCACATGTGATGCTAAACCAGATCCTTTTGTTCAGCTAAGCTTCCACATTGTTGAGAATCTTGGCAAGAAAACCCAAGTCAACTAGACAACACCTAATGGGCACATGAGAAATTTAACAACCATTTGCATATAATTTCTACCATTTTGTCTTGGTTATTCATGAGATACTTTAAGTATCATTCCTTAGCTGAGAATAGCCTTTGAACACTTAGAAAACATTAGCAAAAAGAGAGAAAAACCGAGTTCAAGCAAGAGAGGGAGAGAAGGAGAAGAATCGAGCAACACTTCTTTCATTTATCCTCATCATTTTCATTTTCTTGAAGGAGGTAAGGTGCCTCTGTTATGACATTAAGTAATTATTTTCTGAAAATGTGTTCTTCATATAAATTGTAGTTCGTCTTTTTATCTTTCTCTAGGCTTTAGAATTTCAATAATCTGATTAATATTGATTGAGTTATGATTTTTACAAATTTATCATACAAGCAGTTTTTTTGGACCCGGCAGCATGAGTTTATATAATGTTTTGCCTGTTTATAGTGTCATAATGTGATCTAGTGAATTTATAGTCTTCATAAAAGTTATAAGGCTATTGATTATCTTTCTAATGAGATAGGATTTATGTTAAGGTGATATCTATAGCTCGAGTTGTGTTCATATGATTGTAGATATACATGAAGTAGGGTTTTACACTTTGGCAGAAAATTGATTCTAACTGTTAGTAGCTTTTACACCATTTTAAAGATCTTATCTACTTTTGTGTTCTAAATAAAAGTTGTAGGTCTATCTCTTAGCTTTCGAAGCATACCAGAATCATGTAATTCAGAGGTCTGTAGCATGATTTAGAGGACAAATACCGAGGTACTGTTTATATAAAAATTTAGTCTCGGGCAGATTTTATAAATCAAATATTTTGTGTCCAAACTAATTTATATAGTGATTAATTGCCAATGTAGTTTTCAGCAAAGTTGTAGACATTTGAGTTAGCTATCACGTGGTTTTTGAATCTCTTTAAAATCATATCTGTAGCTCCAGTTATCTAGGAATTACAAAAGTCTGGTCAGTTACAAGTTCTCAATGTTTGACTGCTACTCAGTTTTGAATGTTTGATGATTTATTTCCTAGTACACGACCTTATTTGCTTTCGGTGTCTTCATAAGAATTGTAGATACATGTGTTAGGATTTCAGTGCAACTTGAATCATATTCATCCGAGTTTTGTACTGAAAGTTATGTTGATTTCAAAAACACTGACCGGGTTAAGTTTTGAAAAACGTACGTGGTATTTTTGGAAATGGGATTTACTTGATTAAATGTTTATGTGAGCTTAGTTGGATTAGGTGATTGTTATGATTAGTTGGTCATGTGTTGAATAGTCATTTATAGGACTATTTTAAAATATGTAGGTGTTTGACGAGCTGAGCTCGCTGCCTACTCGTATTTTTGTATCTATCACTTCGGTAACCAAGTGGGTTTTAATCTAAAATTTGCTATGTTGTATGTGTTTATTATAATGTTGATTTGGTATGATTTTAGAATGTACGTAAACCATGTAGCCTATCGGCGTGAGCCGATTCGGCCGTCGGTACGGTTGTCCCCGTCGATATAATACGGTTACCCTTGCGAGGTAAGTCTCCGTAAGACCTAATGAAAGGCCGTGTCTTGTTGTTTTGCACGTACCCCCATGAGTTAGGGTAATGAATCCCCTTTTCGTGGCTAATGAAAGATGTGTACACGTGGGTAATATGTTGTGATGTGATTAGGAGACGTGACAGAATAATTGATTTATGTTCATGCTGTAACCATACCTTCTTTACATTATTTATTAATGTGATATACGTGCATAGTGGTGAGCACGCATTTTCACCTTGTGCTCATCCCCACCTGCTCTTCACGGATGCAGGTTAAGCAGGTGCCGGGTGACGAGGAAGGACGAGTGGGTCGGTCTTATGATTGTGATTATTTATGCTTCCGCATATGAATAAATGTGTTGGAACTTTGTTTTGGGTTAAGACATGAAAACTATTTTAAAAACTCCTGTTTGAGTATGTTGAATTTTTGGGATGTTTTGATGAACCTAATGTGAATTGGTCATAATATGTTTGGTTATTTCATGCCTTCGTTTACGAGCTGAATAACTTATGTTGAGAATCAGGTTAATGAAAACCTTGTGAAAAATTCGGGTAATGAATCCCCGTGGGCCCAGATAAGACTTGGGTTATGAAAAATGTTGTTTAACACCCATTGAATTTCGAAAATGAAAGAGAAAATTTTATACTGATTTTTAGAAAGTCCGGAATTTCTGTAAAATCAAAGTGGGGTGTTACAATGTTCTTCAGTATGCACTCCCATTGTTGAGAGTTGTATGTCTTTCAATGGCTAATGATAGATGTGCACATGAGTGAGATTATTGGTGTATTGATTGGATATGTGACATGTCGAATTAATTTATGATCATGTTGTGACCATACTCTTTGTTATATTATGTTGTTATTTACATGCATAGTGGTGAGTACTACTGTTTCTATTTGTGCTCATCCCCACCTGCTCTTCATGGATACAGGTTAGTATTGCGGGCACGACGGAGGGACGCGAGTGGTGGTCATATATCTGATATTGTTTTCGCCTATTTGAATTAATTTTTGTTATTTATGCTTTTCGAATAATGAGTATCGGATTATTGATAGGGAGTGAACTCCCTAGTATTTATGATTTTGAGGAACCTGTTTGAGAGTTAAATTTATGATATTATTGGAAATTATTTTGGAAATGAGTAGTGCCGCCATGTCTTTTGAAATAAATTTTGAAAAATTTATTCTGATTTTCAGAAAATAAAAGTGGGGCGTTACAGGGAGTCCCCGGACTGCTGCGACCCCTCTTTTGTGGTGGTCGAGGTGGATGAACCGTACCACCTACCTCCCCTTCCCGTTTCGACTAGTGGTGTTAGGTGAAGGGGGGCTGGGATCCTGACTCTCTTGAATCGGCTAGTGGTGTTAGATGGGTTCGGGAGGGTTGGTGGGGTTTGGATGTTTGGTTTTTATTCGGTTGGAGGTGGGTCGATTCTAGGATTGATTTCGGTTTTGGTTTCAGCTACTGTATAGGCGGTTGCGCAGTTTTGGTAGCGTCTTCTCGGGCTGGGACTCTGTCCTGTGTCGATTGTTCACCACTTTTTTGGGCCTGCTTGTTTTGTCGGGGAAGGGTTGTGTTTTTTTAGTTTAGTATTTTGTTGTTTTAGTTTGTTATCATGTGTCTTTGTCGGTGCTAGTTGTTGTGTTTTAGGTTTGGGCGTTGGCCTCGGTTAGCCTGAGTGTGACTTTATTATCCTATTGGGATCCCACACTCGGGAATTACCCTATTGGGGTCGTGTTTGTGTATTGTTTCTAGTTTTTAGTGTTCTTAGTTGTGTTCCAGAGGATTACCCTTTTGGGGTCGGCTCTAGGCGGTCTGCTGACTGTCCTCTCATTTTTATTCAGCTATTGGCTGATTGTATTCAGCCGTTGGCTGCTTGTATTCAGTCGGTGGCTGCTCCTTTGGACTTTTGTGCATATTTATGTTGGGTTCTGTTAGGAACGTCAAACAACATGCACAGTATTGAACTTTATC
>CACSLK010034552.1:61176-71193 GCA_902706635.1 Striga hermonthica | reverse complement strand
TACACTTTTATACTGATCGTCGTAAACGAACTAGGCCTCGGTTAATTACTGCGTACACTTAACCTGTAAGATATTAAACAGACATATATGTGTAGTATTTATTACTTTGATCCACATTGGTGAGGCTTAGTAAACTGGGCCAATAGACCCGCTGTCTTGAGTAATATTGATACATGTAGGATGTGCTGTTAGGATATTTACAGTCACCATGTGCGTTAGTTTGATGATGTCCCCGGAGTGAGTTCATGAAGGATTATTATGGTAAACCCTGCAGGTGGATTAAATTCTGGCATAGTAATAATGTGATGAACGAGCGCTAGCTTCGGTGAAATAATAATAAATTAATTAATTCTTGATTGTCAGTAATCGAATTAATTAATGGACATTATATCTTAAATATGGGGAGATAAATCGAGTAATTATTATTGGAGTCTCAATTGTAAATTGGACTAGGAAAAGGGAGTGCAATAATATTATGTTGGTGGCCCATTTAATATTATTTAATTAATTAAAATAAGTGGCTTAGTCCACAAGTATTTTAATGAATTCAGGAGCCCTAATCTTAATCTCCTAAGGATCCCTACTGTAGCTCTATATATACTTGATTAAGCTCATGGGAAGGGAAGAGAATTCCACATCTTGGAAATCACGCCCCATGCATCTCTTCTCTCTGTTAGTTCCCATTTGAGCTTTATCTTCTTCTTGTTGTTCCAAGTGTACAAGACTAAGAGGTGTTTGCAGTAGAAGATCTTTGGGTAAAGTGAGACGAAATATATTTTGTCGCACAGAACAAACCGGATATCCGATCAGGACGTGCAACATACCCAGACGACCATCTCGACGAGAGCTTTCCAACGCCGTCGAGATCACAGTCGTCCAACCACCCACTTGCCGCACACGCCGCTGCAAGGTACCAGGACTGTAACTTGTCTTCATCTGTTATGCACTCGTTTGATCCAGTTTTCGATCCGATCTTTTCGTGCAATCCTAGGACGCAATTTGCAGTCAACAATTCCTTGGTGTGCTGTGTACGGCCATCCAGAAGATCAGCCAGATCGCCATAAATTTTATGCCGTAACTTCTCTACACAAAACTTTAGATCCGCTGTGCATAGGTTTACGTTTTGCTATTGAATTCGTGATTTGTGCATAACGAGATCTTCATTGATCCCAACACCATCCTGGTAGCTCGAAGATGTATCAGGACTTGAGGAAGTCATTTTGGTGGTAAGGCATGAAGAGGCAAGTGGCGAGGTTCGTAAATGGGTGCCTGGTGTGTCAGCAAGTGAAGGCTGAGCATCAGAAACCGAGAGGGAAATTACAGGCACTTGAGGTTCCCTTTTGGAAGAGAGAGTGCATCACCATGGATTTCTTGGTGGGATTGCCGAGGTCAAGGGCCGGGTATGATTCCATTTGGGTGATTGTGGATCGCCGTACGAAGTTAGACCACTTTCTGCCAGTCCGGACGACTATGAAGGCTAGTCAGTATGCCGAGTTGTTCGTGGACGAGATTGTCAAGCTTCATGGAGTTCCCGTGGAGATCGTGTCTGATCGAGACGCAAATTTCACTTGCCAGTTCTGGAAGACCCCACACCGAGCCATGGGGACGAGGCTGGAGTTCAGTACAGCTTTTCATCCTCAGACATATGGCCAGTTGGAGCGGACGATCCAATACTTGGAGGACATATTGAGGGTTGTGGTCTTAGACCGTAGCCTAACCTGGGAGAGTGCCTTGCCTTTGGTCGAGCTGACTTACAACAAAGAAAGCGCTCACGTAAGAGAAAGATCATGGGTCCGGAGTTCATTCTTAGAGCTGCGGAGACAGTTGAGGCTATTCGGAAGCATATCCGGTCAACCTAAGAGAGGTAAAAATTCTATGCCGACCGGAAGAGGGATGAGCACGAGTATGCCGAGTCGGAGGCGAATTGGGAAAAGGAGGCCGAGCTTCGGAGGCGATATCCAAACTTTGAGTTTTGAGTTCCTCTTTGTATTTTATTACTTTCTAGATTTTATTTTCGAATTCCGAGGACGGAATTCTTTGTAAGGTGGATAGACTGTAATACCCCGTTTCTTTTGAATTATTGGAGAATAATTATTGATTATTGCTATTATTAAATTGTCTTTATTATTATTATTATTATTATTATTATTATTATTATTATTATTATTATTATTATTATTATTGCTATTAAATGTCAATTTGCTATAATTTATTTGTTATTAGTAATATTACTATTATTAATATTAATTGTCTAAATGTTATATTATTAATAAATAAAATGTGTATTATTAATATTACTATGTGTATTATATATATATATATATATATATATTATTTCTGTTTACATTTTAATTATCGAGCCTCGTTTAAATTTATTAATCGTGCGATTTAATCGAGCCCGAGAACGAGTTGTTATCTCGAACCCGCATGCACCCGATTTCCCTTATTTCCGTGCGTGTGTGTGCGCGTGTATTGCCTTGTGGATCAAGATTTGTCAAACCTAATTACAGGTTATATATATATATATATATATAAGATTTTCATCCCTTATCTTCCTCAATAGCAATTTACACCCGCAGACCCTAAAATGCAGCTTTTTCTTTTTCTGTTCCATTCGCTTATCTCGAGCAGAGAATTGAAATTATCTGCAATTCCCGCAGCCATCTCCCAAACTCTCCATCAATCTGCTATCTCTCTCCCTTCCCTCTATTCGTCGATAACAACAGAAGAGGAAGTAATCTCACGATCCTACCAACGCCATCATCATCTTTCAGTCATCACCACCATCAATCCCTCTCTGCTCATCACCATCGCAAGATTTCCAGCAGGCCCGCAACCGTTGTGAGCAGCAGACCCGGCGACCCTCCATCTCAGGCCGTCGCTATCACCATCGCGAGAAGCTTCTGCCGAGCGCCGTCAAGTTCACTGACCATCTCTTCCGCGAGCAGGCCACCCCCTTGCCGCCATCCATCGTGGTCGGACCGCAATAGAGCCCCGACGACCCACGTTCATGTAGCCATTCTCGCCGTTGTTGTCCCGCGAGCCCCGTCGGCTACAGCCGCGAAACCCCAGTGAGTCCCTGCTCCTCCGCGAGTCCTTGCCGTGAATCAGCAGCCTCGTTCGAGCCCGATAGCTGCTGCTCCTCCTCCGCGTGAGACAAAGCAAAGCCGTCGAGCCTACTGATTGTACCGTTCATCCCTTTTGTGTCATTTGTTTTTTATTATTTCCCGAGAACGGTACTTGCGATCGAACTCCGCTCGTTTTTTTGTTTGATTATGTGTTTAAGTGCTCAAACATATATTGTTATTGCTGATCATGTGCTTTTCGAATTACTTATGTGTGTTCAGTATGCATTCGTGTGAAATTTGGATATATTATTACTATTGGGTATCAAAGTGATTGCCGTTACTTTGAAAAATTGTTGGACTGAGATTATGTTGTATTTTCCGTGGAAGTGCTGTGGATAATTGGACTTAGGAATGTTCTTGACACACTGGCTTTGGCCTTGCTTCGTTTCGATGTGTATTACGTGAGTTATGGATTTTTGAAAATCGTGCTGTAGCCCGTTTTTTCTAAAATCATTATAAATCGTATATTGCTCCAAAAATTCCAATTTTTATGTGGTATTTAGCATCGTCAAAACTCGAAAACAGTTGTCGGGCTGTTTTGTAATAAATTCATATATAATCGAGTTCTTGTCCAAAATTACTAATTTTTTAGTATGTTGCTTTCCTATAGAATATCTTGCTGCTGTAAAAATTTGAAGTTCAGATTCGGACATTAGCTATTTTAAATGATTTAATTTTATTTCTGGTCAGATTTTGAGTAAATTATTTAAAATAGTTAGGAGCATGTTTAATGGTTTTTCTTTGGGTGAAAATGTATGTTTTTCATCCCTTTATATGCTGTAAAAATTTTAATTGAAATATCTAAGTCTAACTCCTTATAGCCCAATTCTTATAAAATTCGAACTAGCCTTTTTAACCGTTTTTGACCCGGTTGGCTTTGTTGGCAAGTCTTTGATCTGTTGACCGCATCTTTGTGTCAAACATTCGTTGCCTGCTTTTAGGTGATTTATTAATTGGTTGGTCCGAGTCTAGGAGTCGTCCTAATGTTCCAACTCCACAACTTCCATGAGTTTCTTAGTCGATGTAATTTGACTAGGTATAATTCTCGATATCTGAGTAAGAGTCGAGATAGTTGCTTATGGGACTGTCTTGACTTATGTAGGTGTCTGACGAAAAGAGTCTCAACCACCTACGACCTTCTGAATAATTTGCTTTATCAACCGATTCCAGGTGGGTTTATTTATAAAATTGCTATGCTTTAATTAATTGCTTTTGTTGTGGTATGATCAAAGTGTGAGTGTGGACCATGTAGCCTTGGATGTGAGATGTATCGACCGTCGAACGGTTATCCCTGTATCTATAGAACGTACCTTCGGGTAGTCTCTTTTATTTATGTATGGCAGTCAAGGCGTGAGCTTTGGCCGGTTATCCTCGTATGTAAGGCCAAGACGTGAGTTTTGGCATTTGGGGTGGATTTACTCCTGCTGGCTGGGCATTGATTGTAAGACCCGAGGGACATTTCGATACGTGTATCAGTTCAGTGGTGTATTGGTAAAGGTGCGCACATGAGGGTTGACTCTGGGATAGGAGATAAGATACTAATTGTTTTATGTTCATACTGCGACCATACCTTTACTGTTTATGATTATTGAATATTTATTACTGCATAGTGGTGAGCACCTCGATTTTCCAATTGTGCTCATCCCCACATACTCTTCATGGATGCAGGTTAATACTCGCTGGCACGACAAGAGGAGGCGAGTGGTGGTCATGCTACTGAATTTATTTCCGCTACTTTGAACTGCCTAGTATCGTTTATGCATTCTGATTAATGTTGATTTTCATATTATTGATAGGGGTGTACTCCCCAATATTTATGAATTTGAGAAAACCCAGTTTTGAGAGATTGATGTTATTGATGAACTCGGTTTGGGTGTTGACCTGATTTTTGGAACCCGTTTTCGGAGTTGCATTTATAATGTCTTTGAAAGTGGTTTTTCAAACAGTAGCGCCGCCAAAGTTTTATGAAATAAATTTTGAAAAATTTATTTTGAATTTCGTCAAATAAAAGTGGGGCGTTACAAGGTTGATGAAGGTGATGACGATAAGCAGCGGCGAACAACACAAAGTTGATGGTGGTGCTGCTAATTTTGGGCTCGTGAGAGGGATAGAGCACGATGGAATTCTCGAGCAGCAGATGGATGATGGTGAGGATTGGATCGATGTTGATGATGGAGCGATGCTTGGTTTTAGAGAGAGAGATGAATAGAACGGTGGCGATGATGCGATCGATTGCGAGAGAAAGAAAAATCTCTTTTCCCTTCTCTGCTTGGACGGCGAGGGGTGAGAGAAATAAAATAGCTGCGGGAAAAATATACGATCATGAGCTTAGGGTTTCTTGCCCTTATATAATACCAGGGTTTAGTATTTACAACTTGTTCCACAAGCTAATTCAAGAGAGGAAAACGGGCGGACCGGGTCGGGCTCACGGTGGGCGCGCGGGTTCGGACTGGGGCTCGGTTAATCACTTACGTAATTAAAATGTTTGGTTCTGCTCGACAATATTTAAAAACAAGGAGGACAAATAATTATATATAAATGTATATCACACAATAATATTTATTAATATTAAACAATTAGACAAATAATAATACTAATAATAACAATAAAATTAATAATAATAGTTAGGCATTTAATAATTAAAAACCATTAGACAAACAATAAATATAATAATAAACAAATAATAAATATAATAAATAAATTCAAATATTTTTTAAACGAACGGGACATTACAGTCTACCCACGTTACAAAGAAATCCGTCCTCGAAATTTGAAAGCTAAAACAACCAGAATACAAGGGGAATATCAACACAAGGTGTTCAGTACTCCCTCCAAATCTCAGTTTTCCTCTCCCAAGTCGTCTGGCCTTCGACTCGACTATCACTACTGGGCTTTGAAGATTACCCCTCCCGGCCTTTCCTTGATTGACCCTCGGTCCCAATAGGTCACTGGTACCTCCGTACAGGTAGAGTTATGCCTATCACGCAGCTCGTCACAATTCACACATATCTCGGGATCACGTACACATTCCCTCCATCATGAGGCATAGAACGTGTCATGCATCCTCGCAAGCTCCGGTGGTGAAGTCAACCTTCATGCTAAGTCATTGACTTGGTCGGGGAATCATAATAGGACTGACAATCATTAACATCACTTATACTCAATACTGGTACCTTTAGAATGCACGGTTCTGTTTGATACTAATGACAAAACCTCAGTCATTGCCAACACGAGTAACATCTCGTAGGCAAAAGAAACTAATCGACAAGCCTCACACATCGAGGGTTGTTGATTTGGGGATTCATACACGGTTCAAAAGATCAACATATTAATTGACCAAGAGCACTGATTTACTGACACCAAAAGGACTAGGTCGGTCTGGGTTTAGTGCACGGTCACCTGAGGTGGCACACACGTTGGCGTTGCATATGCAGAGCGTTGGGACGCGTGTGTGTACCTACCCAGAGACCATCTACAAGGTCGAGGTTTGGCCGTACCTACTGGCCTGGGGAGTTCATGCGTTTGGTAATGGCGGCTGCAACACTCGTGCGAGTCAACAATCGGCTGCGAGCTAGCCTCGCGTGTCTCAGCTCGAGCATGCGTGCCCGACCACCACTTCGCGTGGCTACACACGGCCAGGGTCGGTGCTCGGTTTGAGGTACATATGAAAAGTTTCAATATCAGGGTTCATAATTTCCTAAGTACTCAGATAGGAAAAGGTTTCTCCACGAGGCTTCCAAAAACTACTAAAGTTTGGGTTTAACAACACTTTCTCCAAAGGAATCGAACATTGGCATCACTGCCAGGAATAATCCCAACCCGGTGGTCATCTCTAAACAATAGAATAGTTAGCTCGCTTGACTCTTCCGACTAACATTGTCGGCCATCACGACAGCTTTTACTCAGTTAGCTAATCGTGTCGGTAGTCCTAAACGAGTTCAACCACAAATACAACCTATAGCTTCTACACTTCGAGATCTTAGCGTAAAACTTCTCTCGTAAGTGCTTCCAGTCAACATAACACCAAACCTCGCAACGAGGAACCTCTAGCGAAATGAAATTTAGAGTTGGAAAGCTGGAAAAATTGTTTACACAGTGAAACCAAGGTAGGGGTTTGAACACGACTATACCCCAAACAAAACGAGAAGAAGATTGGGTCAATCGCAAACCTCCGGTGTCTATTGCATTCCTATGAACTGCAGTGTTACTCTCTCTCTTGAACTTTCCGCATCGAGCTAGAGGTATCACTGAACAAGCTTCACAAGATAAAGGCCGACAAAAAATTAAAGTGTCGATGCTTAATTCCATTTGAAATTATACACTAGGGAGGAAAGATCAAGCAAATTTCCCGAAGTACGAAAATTGAATAATAAATAGAGGCCTCAGGAACAATACAAAATGGTTTGCCATACAACAAGGTAATAAGCAATGGTTTGCAAAAGTCTACAAGAAGACAAGAATTCAAAAATGAAACAAGATTGCCTCGCATCCACGAGTCCAAGATTCAGCACCTCCTTCATCGGTTCAAGTTGTTCCCGGTAAGTCCTACTGCCGCTAGAAAATCTCTCGCGGCTTAATATATGGAAGAGAATTTTTGCAAAAGAATGGGTCATTGTTGCCTTCGACTGGGTTCTAATCACGCATCTAATGGTCCTATCGACAACTGTTACATACTCCTGAATACCCAAACAACTGGGACTCCTTCGGTCGTCTGCTCCCTTTATTTAAGCCTTCTCCTTTAGATATGGCATTGTGAATGGTCCTTACATGAGGACACCAAGTCTTATAGCGAGAGCACTGTTGTAAACAGAATTCAACTCGATAACATTATATCAAATTTCCAAACAAACAAATTCTCAAGTCGGGACTTAACTCTATACCGCTAGAGTTCAAGTTCATACAACTAAGTTCGCCACTCGTCTAGAGTTCAAGAATGCTTAAAAGCAAGAGGATAAATTCCTAAGTCCCGATTTATCATACCAATAATTAATTAATGCACAATCATCTCAAAATTATTCAGGTACTCATACCTGAGTCGGCACGGCACGACGAGAGCGAATGGTCATAACACAATGATAAAAAATTCACATAATCACATAATCAATTTTCATTCTTAGAACAGTCTACAGAATCACAGACTGGCTCTGATACCAAATTGTGACGCCCCACACTTATTTGCTAAAAATCAGAATAAATTTTTCAAATTTATTTCAAAATCACTTGTGGCGTTCCAATTCAATAATCAATCAATATCAATACTCAATCCTCAATCATCGTTTCAATTATCTATAATCAGTACTGTAATTCAATACCCAACCGGGTGTCCAAAATTCATAATATATAGGAAGTACACTCCCTATCAATAACCCATTATCCAATATTCCAAAATGCAATAATATCAACAGACAGTTCAATAGGCAGAAGCAATAATCAAATAAATAGACCACCACTCGCATCCCTCTGTCGTGCCCGCATATACTAACCTGCATCCATGAAGAGCAGGTGGGGGTGAGCACATATGAAATCCGTGGTGCCCACCACTATGCAGTAAATATTATTCACAATAATATAATAGTAATCAGTAATAAATTAGGTATAGTCGCAACATGTATACGAAACAATTATCTATCCCAATCTCCCATCAATAATCAATAATAAGACTCATGTGCACACCTATATCAATAGACTACTGTCGGCTATATATAGAATGGCACTGGACCTCACATCTATTGCCTAGACAGTAGGAGTAAAACCACCCCGATGGCCATTGGCCTTACAAGCGGGGATCACCAGCCGAGGGACCTACGCCCTGGTCTTACGACTCTCAAAAAGGAGACTACCCAATGGGTATGTTCTATAGCAACGAGGATAACCATTTGACGGTTGGTATAGCTCACATTGAAGGTTACAAGATCCAAATGCATACTTTGATCATACCACAAGTAAACATTTATAACATTTACGACATAGCAATTTCATAAATAAACACACCTGGTATCATGGGAAAGTAAAAGCACAACAAGCGGTGACGTAGGTTGAGGCTCGACTCCTCAAACACCTACAAATAGTCAAGATACTACAATCAACATCTATCTTGACCTTAGAAGGAATACACAAATCATACTTAGTCGAATTTGATTCAACTAAGTTGTTCGTGAAGTCATGTGGACGTTGGAACACTTAGACTCGACACTTAGACTCAGCCAAATCACACATGGAAGTACACATAAACTAAATCAAAGGATGACCAAGTCAGACAACAAGGTACAACATACGAGCCGGTTTACAGATTTTCAACACAAAACTATATTTTAAAATATTTGACGTGAAAACACCTATTCAAGTTGGTAAGCTAATCGAATGAGTTAGGCTCTGAAATTCTAACACAAAATTCTCACCACTGGACATAGCAGAAAAAACAAATTTCAGCCCTTAACTCAAAACACACGAATTTATAAAATTAAACCAAGTTTTCAGCAAAAAACGAGCACAATTTCAAAGTCTGACCCATATGAACGAGTAAACACTTGAAATTTTTATACAAGCAACTAAAACATGTGAATACCAACTTATAAAAATTCCAGCTTTAAACACTTATCACACGAATTACAAAAATTGTAACAAAATTCTGCAGATTTCAAGATTTCACCAAAACCAAACCAAGATGAACACCACAAATCCTGGACATTTTCCTCATGCATAACATCATAAAGTAGTCACATAAACCAAAATTTAGCAATTTACAACAACATATCGGTTTTACAGAAATAAAACGAGCTTAAGCAGAATAACACAAACATTTAATTACCCTAACAAATGAATTTCTAAAATTATGAAATTTTTACAAAACATCCAAATATGAGAGAGTGATAACATATTAAAAATCCAG
>CACSLK010034552.1:6202-18589 GCA_902706635.1 Striga hermonthica | reverse complement strand
TCGTCCCTCGTTGCCGCTGCCAATCGTGCTCAACCTAAAGATAGGAAGAGAAAACAAGAGGACAAAACAATCAATGCGGGTGAGCAAAACCACTATGCTCACCAATATCGCATAAGTCTATATCGCATAAAGATCCAAAACCATAAATAGAGTATGCATATAATCCAGGTCTAACTCCCGATTCGGCCCTATGTACATACAACTACCTTCCGATCAAACATCGGCAAGGAAGTAACCGGAAGCATTCCCACCCCGGATGCAACAGGCATAGTGTAACGCCCCGTACGGTTATGAATAAATGAATTATTATTATTATTATTATTATTATTATTATTATTATTATTATTATTATTATTATTATTATTATTATTAATACCATTATTATTAATTATTATTATTAATTGTTGTTTTATATTTAATTTTCTAATTGCCTAAATAAATTTTATGTGCTTTTTGTGAATTTATTATATTAATAATAAAAATGTGGATATTTTTGTATAACTCTAAATATTATTTTAATTTATCTTAATTTGTTTCGAACCGAGCCAAAGTCAAACCAGGGTCAAACCGGACACTTAGAAATAATTTTCAAGTCATTTGGCCCTAAGGAGCTTGCCAAGCCCGCGCAGCCCGCGTCCAGGCCGCGCACAGGCAGCCCAGCGCGCGCGCAGCCGCGCTGATGCGGAAGTGGCTAGGCAGCTCAAGAACGCTGCGAGCCGGGCATATCACGCACGAAAAAGGTTGGCCCAAGAGACGGCAGAAGTGCGCGCACTGGAGTGTAGTGCGCGCGGGGGAAGCGAAGAGAGACCGCAAGGATGTGCGAGTAATGTACGCGGACGGCATGCGTGGAATCAACGCGTGTAACGCGGGAGAGACGGGCGCACGCGAGGAAAGGCCGGGCGAACGGAACTCATGCGCAGCAGACGAAGCCCCGGTCCTTGAGGCATGCGGCATGAGGCACGCGACACCAATCCTCGAGGAATGAGGACAACTGGGCGGGGAGCACGCGCGCGTTGAGGCGGCAGGTAGCGACGGCGTGCGCAACATGCCGGATGGGCGACACGCGCGCGAAAGGAGCGGTGCCCTAGTCCTCAAGGACTAGGGCGTGCGAGGCGGTTGGGCAAGGCGGCGTGCGCAAGAGAGGGAGAAAGAGGATCCTTTGGTGTGCAAGCCAAGTTATTTAGTTCCCTTATTACATTATGATATCTAGTTTAATTAGAATACTTAATATTTTATTGCTTTCTTAGAGTTCTAGTTATATTAGGATTAGATCTATTTGGTGCCTATATAAAGGACCATCCCCTATGTTATTTTTCAGCATTCAAGAAATCAATAGAAATCTAGAACTTTGTTCTTCCAACTTTTCTTTAGTCTTTTCACCAAAATACTACTGCAATTTTATTCATTTCAATAGGCGCGGTTGTGGCTAGAGAAACACTATCGGCGATTCAAGGCGCAGGTTAGCGGCTTATTGGCAATCGAAACACACGATCTTCATCATTGGTGCTTTCATTGAGAGGTGTTGATCGTGTGTTTTTCTCCTATCCCATTCCCTTTCTTTTTTTCCTTCTTTTTCGTCCCCCTTATCACAAAAAAAAAGAGAAAAATCATTGATCATCATCATCATCTTCAACCACGAGTCCACAAAGCAAAGAACGAAGAGAGGAAAGAAAAGCCATGGCCAACAAGGAGATGAAGGACAAAATCGATAATCTTGACGTCCAGATGCGAAGTATGAGCGAGGTTATGGAGGGAAGTCTTGGATCGCTTGATGAAAGTCAAAACAACACCAACGCCACCGTCACACGACTCGAACAAAGATTCGAGGAAGTCTTGAGCACGCTCCAGCAGCAGCCCCCACATCATCGCGACGACCCCCCAAGGCGCGAACATCGCCGAGCACGCTGATCGCACACCATCACCATGGCGAGAGGATCGAAACGAGCAACGGCGCGCGCGCGAACATGACAAGGACTAGTGACGCGAGGGTTACGAGCACGAGGAGGAGTTCGACCAGCGGTCGCAGGCATCCACTTACCGAGAACGACCGAAGCCCGACAAGCCAAGATTCGTGATGTCCACCTTCACGGGTAGTGATCCGGAGGCTTGGCTCAACTGTATTGCGCAATACTTCGAACTAAAAGAAACTGAAGTCCACGAACGAGTAAGGTACGCAACATTCTATCTGGATGGTGAGGCCAATGTCTTGTGGCAATGGCTCTCAAGGATCTACCGTAAAAGGCAACAGGTCATTACATGGGCTGACTTTGAGAAAGAATTGCTCACACGTTTTGCTACGTCTGATTACCATAACTACAATGAGGCTCTCGCGCGAATACGCCAGAAAGACAACTTGCGCAAATACATCAACGAGTTTGAACACCTTGCCTGCCGCGTGCACGATTGGTCTGAGGATGCACTAGTGGGAGCCTTCATAGGTGGGCTAAAATTCGATCTAGCTGCAGTAGTCCGACTGGAGCGGCCAAACACGAATGCATACAGCCATGGAAGTGGCCCGGCGACGAGAAGACCATCTAGTCGCCACACGAAGGCGACGGGCGGACGCCCGAGTTACCGATACACGTCGCATGGGCCCAAACCCAGCAACCACGAGCGTGAGGCCGACCTTCAATGCACGACCACCCGGATCAGTAGTCATGCGGCTATCACCCGAGGAAGTCAAGCGTCGACGAGAGAAGGGCCTATGTTTCAAATGTGAGGAGAAATTTACACCAGGTCATCAGTGTAAGCAAGCTTTTATGATCGAAGTTGCTAATTCTGATGAGGAAGGATCTAAGGTCGAGGAGGAACCACATCAGGAGGATGAGGTCGAGGTGCCCGAAGAGGAAGCAGAAATCTCGATGCACGCAATGGCCGGGATTAGAGGACCTCGAACAATGCGACTGTAAGCCTTGGTCAAGGATCGTAGGGTGATGGTGCTCGTTGACAACGGGTCATCACACAACTTCATTAATGCTGACTTTTCCCAGAAGTTGAACTTACCAACCACGAAGATTGAGCCTTTTGAGGTACGAGTAGCTAATGGTGAGAGGCTGTAATGCACTGAATCTTTTCGAAAAGTGCCGATCAAGTTCCAAGGAGTCACGGTAAAAGCTGATCTTTATGCTTTACCACTGGCCGGGCCAGATGTCGTACTGGGAGTGTAGTGGCTTGAAGGGTTAGGTAAAGTGACCACCGACTATCGAACGGGAGTTATGGAGTTCAACTCTGGAGGTCGGCCAGTCACTCTGAGTACGGGCAGTGAAAAAGGTACCAAGGAAGTGGGACTGAAAAGCATCGAAAGAGTTTGGCGAGGTGGCGGCCAAATTTTTGCAGTAGTGGTCGAGAACACTAAAGCGCACATAGACCAGGACGAGCGGCAACAGGGAGATGTGCGTAATCTTCTCGAGGAGTTTGAGGGAGTACTGGGCGAACCTAAAGGACTACCACCACACCGAGAGTTCGATCATTGTATACCACTGATCAATGAGCAGCATGTCATACATGTCCATCCTTATAGGTACGCTCACTTTCAAAAAACTGAGATCGAATGGCAGGTGGCCGAGATGCTAGAGTCAGGATTAATCCAGCATAGCAAAAGTCCGTTTTCTTCTCCAGTACTATTAGCTAAAAAGAAAGATGGCACGTGGAGGTTCTGTACTGACTATCGAGCTCTGAATGCCGCGACTATCAAGGATCGATTTCCTATTCCCAGTGTCGACGACATGCTCGATGAGTTGGCTGGATCACGTTACTTCTAAAAGCTCGATCTGCGAGCTGGTTATCATCAGATTCGACTCCACAAGGCCGACATTTCGAAGACAGCATTTCGTACGCACCAGGGGAACTATGAGTATCTGGTTATGCCATTCGGGTTGTGCAACGCCCCATCCATTTTCCAGTTTGCGATGAATTCTATCTTCAAAGAGTATCTACGTAAGTTCATTTTGGTATTCTTTGATAACATCCTAATTTATTCAAAGTCGTGGGCGGAACACATTGAGCACTTGAGAGTGGTGCTCAAAATCTTGGAGGCTAACTCGTTTCACATCAAGTCGTCCAAGTGTTCATTCAGGTAGGAGCTGGTTGAGTATCTTGGGCATTTCATATCCCACGATGGCGTGAAGGTAGATCCGCGAAAGATTGAGGCTATGGTCGACTGGCCTAAACCAACAAGTCTCACGCAACTGAGGGGATTTTTGAGACTTACAGGCTACTACAGAAAGTTTGTAAAAGATTACGGAACCATCGTCAAGCCCCTAACAGAGATGACTAAGAAAGGCGGATTCACGTGGACCAAAGCTAGCGATGAGGCGTTTAGGAAACTAAAGATTGCCATGACTACAACGTCAGTGCTCGCCATGCCGAGGTTTGATATTTTGTTCGAGGTACACACAGATGCGAGTGACATTGGTATTGGAGCGATGATAGTACAAGAGGGACGACCCTTAGCCTATCTCAGCAAAGCACTAGACACTACTCGATTGGGTCTATCTGTGTACGTGAAGGAGATGCTTGCAGTTTTCGAGGCTGTACGATGCTGGAGGCCTTACCTATTAGGGCGACGATTTCGGATTGTGACTGACCAGCAGCCGCTCAAGCATCTACTCGAGCAAAGGATTGTTACCCCCGAGCAGCAGAAGTTCGTTTCCAAACTTATGGGGTTTGACTTTGAGATAGTCTACCGGCCAGGCCGACAGAATGCAGTAGCTGACGCATTATCCAGACGGACTGATGTAGCCGAGATTAATGCTATTACTGGACTGACTTGGGCTATTTGGGAGGAAGTCAGGAAGGCGCAAGAGGAGGACACCTATTGCTAGGACTTGCGCCGAGCGATCGAAGCCGGTAAGACGACTGCTATTGATTATGAGTTGTATAATGGACTACTTCTACACCGAGGCCGAGTATTCGTCCCCGACAGCGGGCAGTTACACGAGCAAATCATGCAGCACTACCACGATTCTAAGATTGGAGGTCACTCGGGTATCTACAGCACATGGATGAGGATAACCAATACCTTCTTCTGGCCAGGGCAGCAGATTACTGTCCGAGATTACATAGCACGGTGCGATGAATGTCAACGTACTAAGGCTGACTCACGATGGCCGAGCGGCCTGCTGCAACCTCTACCGGTACCCGAGGCAATCTGGGAAGACATTACTATGGATTTCATATA
Organism: Striga hermonthica; assembly: GCA_902706635.1. Classification (NCBI taxonomy): domain Eukaryota; kingdom Viridiplantae; phylum Streptophyta; class Magnoliopsida; order Lamiales; family Orobanchaceae; genus Striga; species Striga hermonthica. The sequence continues at coordinate 13,410 of CACSLK010034552.1, read as the reverse complement.
AGGGTTACCGAGTTCTAATGGATTCAACGGTGTCATGGTCGTGGTGGATTGTCTTACAAAGTATGCTCACTTCATACCCATCACTCATCCTTACACCGCAAAGTCGATTTCCAGGTTGTTTGTGGAGTATGTGATGAAACTACATGGAGCGCCACGATCTATCGTTTCTGATCGAGACCGGATTTTTATGAGCATCTTTTGGTCTGAATTCTTCAAGTTGCAAGGAACCAAGTTATCTATGAGCTCAGCCTACCACCCACAGAAAGACGGATAAACGGAGGTAACCAATCGAACTCTTGAACAGTACTTAAGGTGCTATGTCCATCAATTTCCAAAGAGGTGGGAAAACTTTTTGCCTTGGGCTGAGTACTGGTACAACACCACATATCACGAGTTGACTAAGATGACACCATTCGAACTGGTATACGGGCGTAAGCCTCCGACATTGGTCAACTATTCAGAGGGAAGTACAGTTAATGATGAAGTTGGTCGAGAACTCAAAGAACGAGATCTGATGTTGCGATAATTGAAGAAAAATCTCGAGGGCTCGATGAACCGAACCAAAGCCTTCGCTGATGGTAAGAGGCGCGAAGAGAACTTTACACCGGGAGAGTATGTTTACCTAAAGTTACGACCATACAGACAGCGCACAACGTCACAAAGGGCCGCGACTAAACTAGGCGTTCGCTACTATAGACCTTATCAGATTCTGAAGCTCATTAGTCAGGTAGCTTATCACCTAGAATTGCCAGAAAGTTCTCAGATCCACCCCGTTATCCATGTCTCACAGCTCAAGAGGAGTTTAGGAGAAGCACAGAAGTATTGGGAAGAATTGTCAGCAACCGCAACCGATGGCAGGGTCATCGTTCACACAAAACGTGCGATTGAGTATCGCAAGGTAAGGAAAGCAGGACGCTATCATTGGGAAGTATTAGTCGACTGGGAAGAGTTGCCACCCGAAGAAGCCACATGGGAAGATCTTGATGAGATGCGCGATCAATTCCCGAACTTCATCCTTGAGGACAAGGATTCACTTGAAGGGGACGGGAATGATGCAGAAGTGGCTAGGCAGCTCAAGAACGCTGCGAGCCAGGCATATCACGCACGCAAAAGGTTGGCCCGAGAGACGGCAGAAGTGTGCGCACTGGAGTGTAGTGCGCGCGGGGCAAGCGAAGAGAGACCGCACGAGGATGTGTGAGTAATGTACGCGGACGGCGTGCATGGGATCAACGCATGTAGCGCGGGAGAGACGGGCGCACGCAAGGAAAGGACGGGCGAACGGAACTCACGCGCAGCAGATGAAGCCCCAGTCCTTGAGGCATGCGGCATGAGGCGCGCGACACCAATCCTCGAGGAATGCGGACAACCGGGCGGCGCGCACGCGCGCATTGAGGCGGCAGGTAGCGACGGCGTGCGTAACACGCTGGATGGGCGACACGCGCGCGAAAGGAGCGGTGCCCTAGTCCTCAAGGACTAGGGCGTGCGAGGCGGTTGGGCAAGGCGGCGTGCGCAAGAGAAGAAGAAAGAGGATCCCTTGGTGTGCAAGCCAAGTTATTTAGTTCCCTTATTACATTATGATATCTAGTTTAATTAAAATACTTAATATTTTATTGCTTTCTTAGAGTTCTAGTTATATTAGGATTAGATCTATTTGGTGCCTATATAAAGGACCATCCCCTATGTTATTTTTCAGCATTCAAGAAATCAATAGAAATCTAGAACTTTGTTCTTCCAACTTTGCTTTAGTCTTTTCACCAAAATACTACTGCAATTTTATTCGTTTCAATAGGCACGGTTGTGGCTAGAGAAACACTATCGGCGATTCAAGGCGCGGGTTAGCGGCTTATCGGCAATCGAAACACACGATCTTCATCACGCGCCCAGTACGCGCAGGCAGCCCAGAAGCACGCGCAGGCAGCCAACAGGCGCACGTCCGCACGCAGAAGCGCGCTGATGAAAATCGTGTATCCGCTCAACTTGATTTGCTTCGAAATTTTCTTTGCCACGGCTTCCTTCTCGGTGATGGGTGTGGACGATTCAGATTTCTCCTTATCTTCTCACGATAGGTGAGACAGCTCGGACGTGAATCCTTGCCAAACTCGTCTTGTTCGAACTATGCGGTGAAACGCCCTTTTCGACACAAGAATTTTGTACTACAACTCAAAAGAATTCTAACACAAGATATTGGTGACCAAAGGTCTGTTCTCATTAATTCATTGCCTGTATAAAATTGAATGAGTACATAGGTATTTAAAAGAAGAACTAGATCTAGTCCTATGAGAGGTATAATTCTAACTAGGAAATAATATCTAGTCCTAAGGTAACTAAATGTCTTGCATCCCAAGACTTAACAAAATAATTAAACTCATAACATCTAAATCTATAACTCACGCTAACTAAATATATATTTACCTAATCTAATAAACTAACTACTAACATGCGGCTAATCAAATATTAACCTAACCTGACTAAACTAACAAACTAAATATACTAACCTAACTAATAAAATCTCACGCCACTAAACTAACACACAACAATTACTAACCAATCTAATCTAATAATTAATAATTTATTAAACTAACTAAACTAAATAACTAATAATTCTAGAATCTTCGCTCCTCGGCTCGCACGGCTCGCCTTGTTTCTTTGCGCATCACGCCCGTGTACGCCACCTCGTGCTCGGTCGCGCGTCATCTAGTCCCGTTTCCAACTCCTCGGCTTGATAGGCCCAATCTCATAAGATCTAGGCCCATTCGCGTTTCAGCCCATCGCTTGCATCCATGTGCTTGAGCGCCTTATCGTCTACCTGCAGGGTTTCTAGGTCTCGGCCATGCACGCCTTGATCTTGTGCGATAAGCCCGAGGCCATGCGTGTGTCCACGGCTCACGTCGCCTTCCTCGTGAACCTCGCATACAGGCTCGTAGCGTCTTTTAGGCCATGCATGCGTGGTTTTGGCCCTTTTCTCGGCCTTCTCGGATCGTCTCGACCATTGGCTCTCGGCGTGCTCGAGCCTCGAAAGCCACTTCCGCATCACGCGCGCGGACAGCGCACAGCGCGCGCCCAGCCAGCGCCAGCCACCTCCCAAAGCCATTTTCTTGAGTTTTGACCCATTTTTCTCCAAGTATACGTTCATGCATGTATTAATATGTGTAATAGAAGTTATTTAAGCCAAGGTTAGCCTTAAGGATGATTAAGGTTAATAAAATAGCACTAACACTAGTTGGGAGCATGTGGTAGCCTTATTTTAATGGACCTTTTGTCCCCTAGTGCATTGGGACTTGACCAGCCAATTTTCCTACCAATATTCCTTCCAAATGCAGCCAAAAACCTCTGCCAAGACCAGCCAAGTTGTTCCCGAAGGCCCCCCAAAGTCCCATGTGCTTTGGAAAGGGAATTTGTCCTCATTTGCTTGCATAGGTTTCTCCGCCATAACCTCCTCATAAGCCTCACTTCTTCAGCTGAGAATAAGTGTGGGACACTTAGTTTTTTCGAGTTTATAGAGAGAAATAGGAGAGATAGCTGAGAGATAAGAGTATAGCCTTGCTAGTGCAAAGAGAAACAAGCACCGAGCTATCTCTTGTTCTAACCAAGTTTTGCTGCACCAAGACAAGTTCATATCAACTCTGGGAGTATAAGGAGTTTAGAGAAGCCATCATTCCCAACCAAAGGCCACCGAGTCAAGCCACGGCCTATAGCGACCCGAGGAGACCCGAGTTAAGGGCTTGAGTCTCATTTTTTACTTCGGTGAAGGTTAGCTGCTATCTTTTTATCCTATCTATAACATGATAATTTAAGATTTATCATGTAGAGAAATGAAGTTTCTCTCGGGTAGAATGAGAAAATCGGATTTTTGAAGCTTAAAGCCTTAAAATCGTATTTTTCGTTGCATGCATGTTTAGGCCGAGTTCTTGAGCTTAAAAATCCTTATAAATCATGAGTAATATAGGGTTAAAACAGGTTCTTAAAATGAGTAAGGGTGCTCGACCATCTAGAGCTTTATTTTTTTTCGAGGAAATAAGCCTCCGAACTACATTGTTATGCATGTTTGAAGGGACATTAGTGTGTTCTTGATGAACCCTCGATAAAATCGTGCTAGGGCTGTGGACTATGGAAAATTTATGAGTCTTTGGCCTCATGGTGAAGGCCTTAGCGTTTTTGTTGAGTATGTGGTCATATATGTATTTTTTAATCTGGAGTTGCTGTTTATTTTTACCAAAATCATCATACATCGTGTGTTCGTCTGATTGCTGTGAAATTGGGTCTGTATGACCTTATTTTAGTATGTTATGTGGTTTATAAATTTCAAGTCGAAATGATGTATGTAGCTAGGTCAAATGTCGATTTGAAATTCTGGGCAGAAACTTCAAAAAATCATTAAAATTAGAATTCTTGGTATTTTGCTGTGATTTTTGGTGAGTGTCATTAACCTGGTGTTATATGCCTTGTGTCCAAATTTTATTTAAAAACGCCAAGGATTGCCCAGAGAACTTGAAAATTTAGATTTGCATCGCCTTTTCGTAAAAATTGGTTGCCCAGATCAAACTGAGGTCTTGAGTATACAACTTTGTGAAAACGTGTCTTTCTGAGTGTATTTCTATGTGTAAAAATTTTAAGTTAATCGGTAGAGTGAATTTTAAAAACGGTCGGGTCCATTTGGATTATTGCCTGTCTGCCGGGCCTGGTGCACTGCTGCCAGTGTGCACGCCAGCGTGATACGGAAGTGGAGTTCAGGACCGGCGAATCTAGTGAGGGGCTAAAATGTGAAAGGTGTGCATCGGCACTTGATGCACACAAGTGGGCAGACGAGCCGCACATGCGGGGTTTGCAGGGAGTACGCGGGAGCATGGTTGGCGGGTGCACGGGTGTACGCGGAGGCGCCATAGGCGATTTGGGCCCGGGCGGGCAAGAAGGAGTGAGATTGGCGCAGGAGGATTGGGCATGCGCAAGTGGGCAGGCAGGAGCGAGATTGGCGCAGGAGGATTGGGCGTGCGCGGCAATCGCGTGGGTGGCGAGGACGCGCGAGGCACAGGCAGCGGTAGCAAAGCGCGCGCGGGAGCGGACGCGTGGAAGGCAAGCGCGGGCGTCCTAAAACGGGCAGGTGTAGGCGAGGGGCGCGATGGCATACACACCCAAGGGAAAGGCGTCGCTGGCTGGGCGCGCGCACAGGCGCGCGCGTGCGATAGGGGCGCGTGATACGGAAGTGGGAATTGACCCTCGATGATGTGAAGGGCCGAGGGCCGAGGTTAATGGACAAGGCCGAGCAAAGGGTAAAAACAACGCTTGCATGGCCTAGGAGACGTGCACGAGCACGTATACGAGGGTGCCGACATGCACAATGGCATAGGAGGTCGAGCAAGAAGCTCGAGAGTTTGAAGCTTGAAGGCTTGAGCGGCGCGGTCGAATGGCGCAAGGTGTGTGCGAGGAAGCGACGTGCAAGATGTGTGGAGGCTATGGTCTCGGACGTTTACTTTGCGAGGGAGACGATCGGTGCGCGAGGGGTGGATGTTGGGTGGACAGCGCGCACGTGGGACGACCGCAAGGAAGGGCGCAAACACGCGCATTGGCGTAGACGTGCACGGGCGGGACCACGCCTCGGAAGGAAGTGCTATCGGAGGTTTTGGGATGGCTATCAAAGTATTAGAACCTGGTGGGGATGGCTATGAAACCATGTGGCTCGAAGGAACAGAAGGCACGCGAGTTGGGTGCCCAACGGGTGCAGCCCGCGCACATGGGCGCGCTGGCAGCGTGATGAAGGACCGCTGATCGGTGTTGTTATTTATACGTTGGGTTGTGAATAAACGGCGCACTCAGGGCCTTCGTTTATCCACGATAGGTGTATCTAGCAGACGCACTCAGGGCCTTCTTCTAGACACTGTGACTTCGAGACGCTCTCAGGGCCTTCTCTCCAACACTGTATGTAAACACGCACTGACGGCCTTGTTTATCACACGTTAGAACATAAAGTTCCCCTCAATTGGCTCACCAATTCAATACTTAATTCAACATGTGAAATATGATGAGGTACATGGGGTATTTATAGATACCAACTACCTCTAAGCCTAATAGATCTAGATCTCCTATTCTATGCAATAAAATAAATCCTAACTCTAGAAAGCAATAAAATCCTAAAGCTACCAAATAACTAATGTTTGGCTTGCACACCAAGCAAGTCTAGAATGCTCTCCAAGTCTCCAATTTTTCGGCCGCCCCTTTCTAATGCCGCCTCTCATGTGCACGCGTTTCGCGAGTCCTAGTCCTCGGCGGACTCGTTGCCTTGCGCGCGGTCATCATACGCGCGCGTTGCCGCGTCCCGCCTGCGCGTGCGCTCCCGCGTCCTGCACTCCTACGCCCGTTAGGATTGGGTCGCCCGCGCTTGCCCCGTACTCGCACGCTGCCGCGCGCCTATCGTCGCCGCTACCTGTACCCCGCGCGTGCGTGCCCTCGCCTACGTCTCCTAATCCGGCCCCGTCTAGGACCCTCGCGCTTGTGCTCTATTCGCGCGCTCTCGCGCGCACCTCGCCTTCGCCGTCCTTCTCGCGCGCGTCTGCGCCCACCAGTCCTATGTCCTCTCGGCTTAGGCTTCGCGCCTCTGTCGCGCACTCGCGCGCCTTCGCGCGCTTCGCGCCCCTGCTGGCCTCCCCGCGCGTGTCCTCGCCACCCCCGCGAGTACCGCACACGCCAGCCTTCTCGCCATCACCATCGCGCCCCGCGGTCTTGCCAATTTCCTCATCCGCGTACGTCCACCCGCTACTGCCCGCTTCTTCGCACGCGTGCGCTGCCTTTACGAAACCCGTGCTCCCCGTCTCTTTGCCGCCAAACGCCAACGCGTCCCAATCAACCTCCGTGGCCTGTTCGGTCCAGATGCGCGCATCACGGCCCGATGCGCGCCCTTCGCCCGTTGGCCGATCATGCTCGCCTTTTTTGTCACCGTCCGTCCCCGTTGGCTCGGGCCACGGATACCAACCCTTCAATCTCACACCATCGTCCACTGGTATCCACCATCCATTCTTAACCCATCGTAAACCACACTTTTTAGCCTCCTTCCTTTGACCTCGTCTTTTCTTCGCACAAGGTTTACACCAACATTGACTTGCTTTTCGAGCCTTTGCCTTGCGTTGTCTTTTGGTCGTCCGTTTTCTTACCTTTGACTTTAGCTTTGGGCCACAACCTTTTGGCCAATCTTGTACACATGATGGCCGGTAAATAGG
>CACSLK010034517.1:3535-14104 GCA_902706635.1 Striga hermonthica | reverse complement strand
TATCAACTTTCTAGCACGTGTGCGGAAACGCTCTGAATCTGAATATGTTCATGACAAGGCTTAAGCCATGCCAACAATTCATTTAGAGTAATGAGTACTAAGCTTAGATAGGATTATGTTAAGAACTTATCCTGCTATTTGCACAACCCCAATACGAAAAAGTGAAATTCCTAATAACTCATCATTAGAGAAACGAATCTTCTTGAGAGACATTTTCTTTCGATCAGTTGCACTGTCCTGTTCCAATGAACTAGGTGAAACATGTTGAGATCGAATCTCAACATCCAATAAGTAATTCTATGATTTTCCAAAAGATATTAGTCACTACAATCTTAATTGTAATGCCACTCGTTGTTATACGTAAGTTAACAATGATATTTTAATGATTAGTAGGCGATTAATAGGAATTAAAGCATATAAAGAAACAAAAAGTACGTCGGATTCATGTTGGGGCTACGTCGGAATTTATTGCTAAAATGTTCATGATGTTCTGTTACAAGATTCTTGAAAGTCAATCTTTTTCTTTTTTTCTCTTAAGGGTCAAACCCACTATTTATAGAGAGGTGGCCCACCGTACGAGGTGGGTATGATCGCATTCAATGCTGGAGCAATTGTCAAAGGTGGTTGCCTGCCAACTAGACGACAGTCATGATTAAGGGCTGAGTTGTCACCGCCTTCGAACGTCGACAGTTATTCCTATGTAGACGTCGGTTGGTGAGGTTTCGATTTATAAGAGACCTCGGTTACAGGAAACAATTAAGGTGACGTGCTTCTTTTGTTTGTTCGTCAAGGAATGTTGTCAGTCTTCGTAATGTTGCATCCGACGTGGCTATACTTTATTGTGGGGGCGGAGTCATAAGATTTTAAGTTTGAGTGATTCTCGTTAACAGTCCTTGCTAATTTGGTTTAACGGAAACCATGTCAACAAGGTGGCCCCAAGCATTAACAAGAGTTTGAAGAAGAATGGGTGTTGATGCTATAAAATGTCAGTAAAGTCTTGTGTTGCCCGATTCGGATACGTCGGTTTCTTATTATCATAATACGATGTCTCAACACTTGAGTTAGAAGGAAGGAACTTGGAGCTGAAACGGCGCGACTTACTTTTATTCAACACAACGGTTGCTGACAGGATAACGGTTGGATATCATAGGCCACGTAGCCATTAATGACAGGCGCACGTCCGAAAGGACCCATTGAAGTGTGAAATGTGTGAGTAATGTTCACACGCCCCTCTTATTCCCTTCCAATGGTTATTTTTAGGGCAAAGTATAAATAGTGCCCTATTACTTGAAATCAATTTACCTTTGATTTCTTTGCAACCTGTTCTTTCGATTCCTTGTTCTCTTCGATTCATTCGTTTAATTATCGCTCAACCTTTCACATTAATTTGCTCAGACTCGCGATTCCTTACGTGGTAAAAATCAATTCTTTAAACTCATCTTCGTTTGTTTGAACTTCTTTAAATTGTTCAGTCATGTGTCCGTCGTGGGCGTCATCAAGTGATAATAATCGAGACGTTATGATGATCAATATGGTACACTCAAGATAGATGGAGTTATTGGCTGAATATCATCGGTGGAATTCGGTGTTTGTTGAGCACTTGTACCTTAGGTTGAATGACACTAAAGGAGACATAAAAGCTGAAGAAAATGCCATCGAGCAATCAGAATTCTAGAGGCGTCCCATTAGGAAATGGCCGGATCCTGAGATAGATTTTCACGGAGAGGCGAGCATATTGATCGATGCTGATGTAGTGATGTTAAGGAAAGATATTAGGGTTCCTCCATCAATGTGGTTATTTGCCCCCTACACCGGGGAGAGGATCACATGCCATGCACCGGGGTGTGTAGGCATTTTCACTGAAAGCTTAAGATCGAGTTTGTAGTTTTCTCTTCCCCACCTGATTACTGAGTATATACGAAATTGGGAATTAAGTCTGTGTCAGATTGCCCCCAAAAATTGGAAGCGTGTTATGGGTTTTTTCTGGTGCTCTTTGCAGAAAAAAGATGGGATCTACCCTCGACAAACGATATGAGGAGCATGTTTACATTTTGCAAGAATACAGATAGACAGGCCTCAGATCCGCTTGTTACTTTCTCCATTTCCGGGAAACCCCAGCCGAGAGTTAAGGTCGGAGAGTTGATAACGGAGGTTCCCGATATCCTCCATGGCCTTCAGGAAGAGTGGTTATAGATTGGTGGAGATTGGGAGTGTGCCGATTTTTCTTCCGACCTCTTAGCTAATAGGATGACTATCCTGAAGGCTATTAAATCTTCTTACCGTAAGTTATATTTACCTTCTCCTTTTGTCCAAAGTTATTGATTGTCTTCTTTTGTCTGCGCTAACAGGTGGGCGTTTTTTTACCTTTGTAGCCAGACCGCAAGGAAATAAGGAACCGCGATTTTAAGGCGAGCTTTATATTCGTGTCGATAAGTTATTTGAGCTTCCGAAGAATAAAAGTAGATACCAACGGCTAGTGAAAGATTCTCGGTTGGAACTTGCCAGTTATCGCCTAGAGTTGTTGATTCCTCGTTCAGACCAGGTATAGATATCTCATTGTCTTCTTATATCTCGTCTTAATTGTTTCTATAATAATTCAAAATTTTTTTGTTGTGCAGTGTATTATCCGTTGCTTGGGTATTTCGGTTTTTGAGATCCTGTAGAGGCCGAAGAGTTTAGGAGACAGAATCCTAACTTCGGCTTATAGAACAAACTCGGTAAAGGCAAGAACTTGAGATCAACCGAGATGGCAGGATGCAAGAATTTGCTTAAGGCATGGAAGAAAAATCCAGCCAGTTCTCATAGTGGAGTTAGTGAATCTTCAACGGCTAAAATGAGCCGAGTCCAATCACCGAAGGCAATCCGGTTGTGGAAAATCAGCTGACAGCTGTCACGGATGTTAGTGTTGAGCCTGTGCAGCAAGTGATATTGGATATGGTTCCCGTGAACGAGCCAGTTGTCGAAACCGAGGTCGCACAAGATGTATCGGAAGAACATGGTATGAGGTTGATAGGACATCGTAAAGTGCGGGGCACGAATCAAGATGAAGAGCAGGCCAAGAAGAAACAAGATGTCGGCTCGAGCAAAGATAAAGAGGAGGAGCCCGAGATAGTTCTGAGAACGTCTTTCCTCAAGATTAATGAGAAAAAGACCGCCGACCTGAAGTTGCCCGAGGACACGCTTGAATCATGGTTTCCATTATTTCAGACAGTTAATAAGCCGAGACTGCCCAATCACCACCGTTTTCCCGAGGAGGCAATGGAAGCTGCCAAGGTCCCTTTGATGTATTGGGATCCAAAAACTCAAGCGGGGCTGACATCTTTACCCGGCGGTCAAAAGTTTAGCTATTGTTTTGTTTATGAATAATTTGGGATTATTTTATTGTATTATTATTATTATTATTATTATTATTATTATTATTATTATTATTATTATTATTATTATTATTATTATTATTATTGTTATTATTATTATTATTACTATTAATATTATTATTATTAAATGCCTAATTGATTAATTGCCTATTAATATGTAATTAAATATTAATTGAGGATATATGTTTCAAGTGTATTATTAATAAATAATATCTATATGTATTATATATAAATATAAATACCCGATTTTATTTATTTATCGTGCGAACTCTATCGAGCCCGAGAGCTGAATCTTTATCGCAAACTCGCTCGTGAACCGGCCCGGTTTCCCTTTTTTGTGCGTGTGTGTGAGCCTAATTTTGCTTGGTTGCCAAGGCTTGTAAACCCTACACTTATATAAAGAGAGATCAACCCTCACTCAACAATTAATCTCGCAGCCTTCTAATATTTTTCTGCTCGTTCCCTCACGCCATCACTCCATCGTGCATCATCACCCTCATTCACCATAAAACTCTCGCCATCATCATCATCACTGATCATCATCACCATTCCCGACGAGTTTGTGAACCAGTCCGGCGAGCCCTTCTCCGCCACACAACAGCAACACCGCGAACCCTAGTCCGCGACCAAGCAATTCCGGCGACCTTCGTCCCTGCACGAAACCTCTGCAGCGACCCTGCACCCACAGCCAGCAAGGTCCGGCAACCCACGCAGCACCCCCGATGAGTCACCCTCATCCATTGCAGCCCCTCACGAAGGTCCCGTTCAGCCGCTGCTCCTCCTTCCCCGACGAAACGCGTGAAGCCGTTGAGCCCGTGGTCCCGTCGAACCGTTCGAACCATTCTCGCTTGCTTCCCGAGAACGATATCGATCTTCGACCCCTTTTTCTATTTATTTTGTATTCGTATAATGCAATAATTATGCTTTGTAAATTCATGTGCTCCTTGATGTTGATTTGACATGAGATTATATCGATGATATATATGTATAGTGTTAATGTGATTTTATGTGAATCTCGTCGATTCGTGCGAATCGAACAAGAAATCGTTAAAAGTGTCATGTTGTTGTGGATTTAGGGACCTAGGATCGATACGAACACAATGGTCTTGTCCTTGTGTCGTTTGGACTTGTGAGTTTGGAGTTATGAATTTTTGAAATTCGAAATTGCTATTTTGAGTATAAAATTCACTAAAAATTGTACACCGATCTGATTTCTTTGAAACTTTAGGTGTAATTTCCTCTGCTGATTTTATAGATCGTGTATAAATTTCATGATTTTATGAGGTCTGCAACTATTTTAAATAATTAAAGTTATTTCTGGGTAGAACATGTTAAATGCATAATAAATTGGTCCGTGCTCCAAATTTGCTGAAATTTTAGTATTTTGTCTCTTTGTATGATCTACAAATGTGTAAAATTATTAGAATTGTTGGATTTAGTTAGCTAGGGTAAATAAATTATTTAAGTATTCTGCTTAAAATTGTTTTAATTATTTTAAATAGGTTAGTTACTCGAAAAATCTGATTTTTGGCTCAGGTGTTTGTTTTAAGTGGAGTTTCTTGCTGTAAAAAGATTGGAATTTTTGGAATTCGAATTGGTTCAGTTTTAATTAAAATTTGGAAACTACAGAAACTTGTATGAATTTTTAATATTCATGTATTTGATGTTAATAGCTGAATTTTTTATATGTTGGTCCGTACCTGCTGTAGTTCTTTAGTAAAAATTTCAAGTATTGATTCGCTCATTAAATCAGATTATGAATTTATGCTCATTTTTGGCTGAAATCATGTTTGAATTTTATAAAATTGTGTATAATGAGTTTAGGGCTGAAACTTGGTGGTTTTTTTAATTATTTGGAGGTGAATTTTATGTTCAAGTTTAAGAATCTAACTCATTCAAAAACATGATCAACCTAATTATGTCATATATCTTTTTCTATTTTTCAGAAATATAGTTTTTGTGTCAAAAACTATAAACCGGATTCCTTGTTGTGGTTGTGACTTGTTTGAACTATCTTTTATGTGATATTTACGTGAACTCCCGTGCTTGGTTGTTTGAGTCTAAGTCCTAGAGTTCCAACATCCACAGTACTTCACGAACAGCTTATTCGAATCAAGTTCGATTAAGTCAGTTTTGGTGTTTTTTGTTTAAGTCAAGTGTTGATGTTTTTTAGGATCTTGACTTAATGAAGGTGATTGAGGAGTCAAGCCTCAACCTACGTCTCCTATGTTTTTGCTATTATCAATCTGGAATCCAGGTGCGTTTATTTATAAAATTATCTATGCCATATGTGTTTAAAGGTGTTAAATTTGGTATGATCTATGTATTCATGTGAACATGTAGCCTATCGATATGAGCTGTTACGGCAGTCGGTACGGTTGTCCCCATCGAGTTACGGTACGGTGCCCTTGTGTGGCAATCTCTTTAAGTCCTGATATGGTGGTGCCCTTGTGAGTTACGTAAGCCCATATGGAAGGCCACGTCTGTTACAGTGGCACGTACTCTCGCCTTTGGGTAATGAATCCCCGTTCTGCGGCTAGCGATAGATGTGCACAGAAGTAAGGTTAAATGGTGTGATATTGAATAGGAGATGACATGATGTGATTATTGTTTATGTTCATGTTGTGACCATACCAATATTATGTTATTTATATGCATAGTGTGTGTACGATATTTCTGACTGTATTCACTCCTACCTGCTCTTCACGGTTGCAGGTTAAGCAGTTAGCGGGTGACGAGGCAAGGCGAGTGGGAGGTCTTGCTTTCTAAGACTATTATTTACTTCAACATTTATGAACTTATTATGGTTTATTTGATCATGTTTGAAATAGTTTGACTCTGGAAAAGTGTTTGACGGATTTGAACCTTTGGGGATTATGCTTTTATTTAATTGTTATTTTTGGAACTCGAGAAATGTGTAGGTTCTTTCTGGTCTATTTTGCATGTTTGAAATTGCTCTTCGTAAAATAAGTAGCGCCCAATGAATTTTAAACTTAGACGAGATTTGTGAAAAATTAACTCTGATTTCTATTTAAAGTCGCAAATCCTTTAAAATAAAGTGGGGCGTTACAGTTTCGTATCAGAGCCTGTCTGCGTTTCTGTAGACTGGTTTATATGTGATTATTGTGTTTAGACTTTGTATTACGACCACTCGTCTTTGTCACGCCGCACTGCTTAAGGTATGTGTTTGTATAAGTATCAATGAAAATACTTATAATGTGAAATGTGATTTTTGTATACTTGCCTAAGTAGTAATGAAACTGCTTATGAGATGAATTGTTCAAATTGGGGCATAGGATCCACCCACCTTTAAATGATTTGAACTCTAGTACTTAAGGGCAACCTCTAGACTTCTGTATTCATGTTATTGTGCTAAATTCCTCGGCCATTTTTCAATGTAGAACTATGGCTCACCGTAATGCTCGCAACCATCAGCCTTCCCCGACTCCGTCTCCACCCCATCTCCTCATCATCACCAGGCCCCTCCGGCCATGGACCTTACCAGGCTCATAGTTCAGTTTCAGAACATGCATGCGCCAACCTTCTCGGGGACTGAGAACCCCACCGCAGTGCTGGAATGAATTAAGGAGCTAGACAAGAATTTCGTTGTGCTCCCTCTCCTGGGCAGGTAGCGTGTTTCTCTCGTCACTTTCCAGATGAAGGCGGATGCTTCCGACTGGTGGATCGACCACTGGGCTCGGAAGCCAGAGCCTGAGCTTAACGCTCTCACTTGGGAGCAGATGAAGGTTATGGATTGAGGCAAGTTTCTTCCTCAGATTTTCTGGGATGGAATGGAGCACGAGTTTTATCATCTGTAGCAGGGCAACACCAGCGTGGACGAATACATTCGCACCTTCACCAGGATGTTCCTCTTTGCTGGTGACTCTGTGAACACCGATGCTAAGAAGGCCCGCAAGTTTCTTAAGGGGTTGAATCAGAGGATCCGTGAGCTAGTGGGGATGCACGGACTGATGTCCTACGCTGACACTGTGAGTTGGGCTCAAGAGGTGGAGAGGTGCCTCATCTCGATAGCTCCAGTTCCATCCTATTATCATGCTGCTCAGCCTGTCCAGGTTGTACCCACTGTCATCCTGCCGTTATCTTATCAGCCGCCGCTCATCCCTCAGGCGCCTTATCAGTACCCTGTTCCTAACCTTCAGTTCCCCCATCTTCTGGTACCAACAAGAGGAAGAGCGATCACCAGCACAAGAAGAAGGGGAAACGGGGTGCCCCAGACCGACGCCATTCTGGCAACCGCACTGTAACGCCCCATTCTATTTATAGAAATTCTCAGAATATTCTATTTATCGAATATTATTATATTTTTTTTATTAGTCGCGATCGGAGTACTCGATCGTTTTATTTTTTAAATGTTCGTCGTAGGAGATTCAGTTTAATCGCGTGACCCATCTATAGTCTGTTTAAATATGAAATAATTGGGTTTATTATTTATTGTCTTTATTGTTATTATCATTGAATGGAACATGCTGGGTTTGTTCTGGCAGAGCACCCACCTGAACATCGATTTGGGCTTCAATCCCGATATTGCGCACACCAGAAGAGTTTCGGGATGGCATGCTTCCATGTTTTGCACGCGTTCGTTGAAGCGTGCGACATACTCCTTCAGGCTTTCGTCATCTTTTTGAACGATATTGGTTATTGACTCTTTGGGAATTAGGCAGACTTGTGCCCCGATGAAGTGGGAGCGAAAAGCCGACCTGAGCAGGCTCCAACGTCGGATAGACTAAGCCGACAGCGAATAGTACCATTTCTAGGCCTTTGGTCCCAAAGTTAGGGAGAACATACGGCATCTGAGTGTGTCTGTGGCCCCATGCAAGTCCATCCATGAGATATAGTGGCCGAGGTGAGTGTCAGGGTCCGATGTGCCATCGTAGAGGCCAATTTGTGGGACTTTTATTTTTCCAAGTAGTGACTCTATGGTCGACGGTGAGTCTATTTCCACATACACTTGGCCGGTCTCCTGTGCGTGCGTGTTGGGCGGAGATCTCCTCCCCTAGCCTGTAAGATTTCTAATTCGGCCACCTTTCTCCTTAGGGCTTCCATTTCAGGGTTATCTCGTCTGGTTGGCGACCCCTCTCCGTCAAGTGTCGTAGGTCAGCGGAGTTCCCCGTCTGTCTAAACAAACGCCTGGCTATGGCGGTTTCTCTCCTGGCGTGACCGGATTGGCTTTCCGCCGTCATCTCTTGTAGATTTTCCTCTCGGGGGGGCTGCCGTCTGGACTAGTGGCCGGCGAGTTTTGTCACCCCGAGGTTGAGACATTGCATGGGCGCGTGTTTGGTTGTTCATGCCTCCTTGCAACAGTTGCGCCACATGCTTTGCTGGGGTGATGGGCGCGAGCGACTGTCCTGGCGGGACTCTCGAAGTCCCCGGTATAGTCTGAGCCAATAGCACCGAGAATCCCTTTGCGAACTCAGGATTCTGCATGAGTGTTGTGAGGTCAGGTATCGTCGCCATGTTGGCTCTGCTGGTTGATGGGGTCGGGCCACGACTGTTTCCTCCCCTTATCGTCTGATCGTCTTGTTTTGATTGCGCCATTGCTTTTTACTTTCGTTCTAATGGAAGCTCCCCTTCTTTTTTTAAGGATGCTGGATTCAAAGATTTACCTCAAGATATATTATAAGGCCCTTCCTCTAGCGCCAAACTGTTGATAAACGGATTTAATCAACTAATTTAATATTGAATCTCGGAGATTAAGATGGGATTGGGGTTGCTTTATTGATGAAATACGAAATTCTTGCTAACTGTCGCAAGTCGGTATTTTAGTCTACAAGTCGTTTTTTTGCGTTACAAGTTGTCTACTGTATGCTTGAGCCGAGGTGATAAATACAGAATTTAATTCTACTATTTATAGTGACTGCCGGCTCATTTTTCAAGGAGATTCGGCAGCATTAAATGTTGAATGACCGCAAAGGCGCAGCTTTTCCTGCCGGTGGGCCCTTTCTGTCAAGATATCTTCACGTGGGCCGAGACAAGTTGATTTGATGGGCATTGAATGCAGCTCCCGTCGACTGGACGTCGGCTCTTTGAGGGTCGAACCCTGTTCGAAGTCGGTCCATGATGAGGTCGGTCCCCACAGCTCGGCAATATTCTCCTTTTGTCGGTTCGGTGTGCTCTTTGTCTTTTTTAGCATGCCACGTGTTGTTGATCTAACCATGGAAATGATTTTGATGTCAACAATATATATATAATACAATAATAATACACATTAATTTGGTTTAGGCGCTGAACCACGTGATTGCTGAGGAGAGCATGTCGGTCCCTGACTTTGCATTCAACTCCCCAGGACAAAAGCCGACGCCCGAGGAGAAGAAGAAGCACTTCGGTACCTCGGCCAAGAAGGCAACAACTACAGATACGAGATGGGGGGACCCAAATGACCCAGAGGTGAAGGCTGCTTGCAAACAATATAGGGAGAACTTGACTGCGGGATACCGTTCTATCTATTCGGTGGGGGCGACCACCATATATGAGAAGATAAAAGGTATGGGAATCATACCCGATGCGAAGCCGGTGAAAACTCCCGAAAGCCAGCTAGACAAAGGTCGGTATTGCAAATATCATCGATCGACAGGTCACAACACTGACGAATGCATCAGCCTGTTGTCTGCTTTAATGAGACTCATTGGCAACCCCCAAGTCAGGAAATTCACTAAAGTCGGAGATGCCAAGGGGAAAAAGAGACCTCTTGAAGTCACTGACGATGACAAAGTGGATGATGGCGGTTTGAATGTAAAAAGGTTGAGACTACAAAGAGATAAGGAATTTTTTACGATCGGACATTCGGGCACCCATTCACCCCGAGACCGACTAGGGAAGAGAGCCTGAGAAACCGAGCTATCGATCCGACCCAAGCCGACGTCACCAGCATCGGAACGCCCGAGTCCTATCCTCCGAGTTAACACCTGTAACGCCCCGTTCGATTTATAGAATTTTTCAGAATATTCTATTTATCGAGTATTTTTAAAAGGTTAGATTTATTCTATTTAGTCGTGATGTCGACTTAAATAGAATATTGGAGTTATTATTTATTTATTTATTTATTTTTTTTATTATTATTATTTATCCTCTTTATTATTATTATTATTTGCTAATGCTATTATTATTATAAATATTATTGTTAAATGCCTAAAATGTTTGTTTGCTATTATTTGTTGTTATTATTATTACTATTAAT
>CACSLK010034515.1:8829-25835 GCA_902706635.1 Striga hermonthica | reverse complement strand
TTTTTCAAGACTTTATTATTTTAATATTTTCTTCCAATTTCCTTATTTAATAATCATATTATTATTTGAATTTAAAATTTAAAATCCAATTTTAAATTCCAACTATTAATTAGTAATTTCATTAATTACTATATTAATATCTAAAATTCAATTAATCAATCTAATTGATTAATTTAATATATTCTTTTAATTGACATCTAATCAAATTAGATTTGTCAATTAATTCTAACACTTTAGAATTACTAATTGAATTTTACCTTTATTCAAAAATTGGTGTGACCTTTTAGGTTCACAATTAATACTGGTAGTGGGTTTCCAACTCTTTGTAATTTGAGTTATTCATATTAACTCTTATTCTTGAATTAACTCTTTAATTCAAGAACCCACATATCATGAGAACATCTAGCAAGTAGCATGAATCTAGTATTAAGTGAATAGTGAGTAAACCTATTTCAATTACAAGTCCATACATGTAAAATCCTTTCGACATCCAATTTCCCGATTAAATCTTTGGGTATGATTTTGTCGAAACCCAAATTGATTTAATAACTATGATTCCATTTCAAGTTTAGTAATTCGTTTATGAATCTCTATTCATTCCGCCTTGGCCAAGGACTTTGAATTACTAACTATGAAACACATAGGAAATTCACTTATCTTCATAAGTGTCGAATCCTTTGTTGGCCACTAACAAACTTCCATACATATTAATATAATACCCAAAATATCCCTTTATACGATTGTGATAGCAATCAAAAGGATAAATCGAAGTAAAATATAATATGCACAAAGTTACCATCGTGCCTCAAGTCTAAGGATTAATCATGTACTATTGTAACATTAAAATTCTTATTCGACATGATAAACTTTCATTAAGAATTTTCATACGGTAATGTTCAGTGAAATTGTTCTCTAACAAGCACCCACATATATGTATTTGCGTCACACGCTAATGTTGATGGAATGCAACATTCTTATCTAATAAGCATACATACTATGTGCAAGTCTTTTCCGGATTTATTCGATATCCCATATCGAAACATCCAACGACTTGGAACTGTATTTAAGATCACAGCTTTCAAGATATGTTCCATGATCACCATCTCTATGCGCAACAATATCTTATAGTTATAAGTGATCTAGGGATTTTATCTTAAGTGCAAATATATGATAAATTCTTACTCTTAAAATTAAGTAATGCCTTATTATTTACTATAATTCCAATAGATTGTATTTACAAGTAGAATACGTCCAATCTGATTGGAACGCCGGGTATACTACTCCAACAATCTCCCACTTGCCATAGTTCCAATCACTCATGTATCTTAGACCCATCTTCTCAAGATGTCCTTCAAACACTTTCTGTGATAAAGGCTTAGTTAAGGGATCTGCTATATTTTCTGTTGAGTCGACTCGCTTCATTACGACGTCTCCTCTACCAATGATTTCTCTAATCAAATGGTATCGTCTCATAATGTGTTTAGATCTTTGATGAGATCTTGGTTCCTTTGCTTGCGCAATAGCCCCATTGTTATCACAATAAATCATTATTGGATCAACAACAGATGGTACTACACCCAACCCTTGGATGAAGTTCCTTATCCAAACAGCTTTCTTTGCAGCATCAGATGCAGCAATATATTCAGCCTCTGTTGTAGAGTCAGCAATCGTTTCTTGTTTGGAACTTTTCCAACTAACTGCTGCTCCATTCAGAGTAAACAAGTAACCAGACATGGATTTAAAGTCATCTTTATTAGACTGAAAACCAGAATCAGTAAAGCCTTCTAGTTTCAGTTCTCCGTTTCCATAAACCATAAAGATATCCTTAGTCCTTCTCAAGTACTTAAGAATCATCTTAACGGCTTTCCAGTGTTCTTCACCTGGATTAGACTGATATCTGCTCGTTACACTAAGTGCATGAGCCACATCAGGTCTTGTACATAACATTGCATACATAATGCTACCAATAGCTGATGCATAAGGTATATGACTCATTCGTTCTCTTTCTCAAGGTGTCTTTGGAGACATCGTCTTAGAAAGTGAAACCCCATGACTCATTCGAATATATCCACGTTTGGATTCTTCCATACTAAACCTTTTTAGTACCTTATTTATGTACGTAGACTGGGATAGTCCGATCATCTTTTTAAATCTATCTCTATAGATTTTTATCCCTAGGATAAAAGATGCTTCTCCCAAATCTTCCATGGAGAACTGTTTAGACAACCATGTCCGTGTTGATTGTAACATTTCTATATCATTCCCAATGAGTAGAATGTCATCAACATAGAGAACAACAAATGCAACTGCATTCCCACTAACCTTCTTATAAACACATGGTTCATCCGGATTCTTATGAAAATCAAACGTTTTGATTGTTTCATCAAACCGAATGTTTCAACTCCTCGAAGCTTGTTTAAGTCCATAAATGGACCTTTGAAGCTTACAAACCATTTGCTCGCTCCCACTGGATATGAAACCCTGCGGTTGTTTCATATAAATGTCTTCCTTAATGTTTCCATTAAGAAAAGCATTTTTCACATCCATTTACCATATCTCGTAATCATAATACGCAGCTATGGCTAGCAATATCCGAATAGATTTAAGCATTGCTACTGGTGAAAAAGTTTCCTCATAATCAACACCTTGTTTTTGAGTATAACCTTTAGCAACTAGTCTTGCTTTAAAAGTATTAACTTCTCCATCTACACCACATTTTCGTTTGTAAACCCATTTACAACCTATGGGTACAATACCCTGTGCTGGATCAACCAAAGTCCATACTTTGTTTGAATACATGGAGTCTATCTCGGATTGCATAGCTTCTTGCCATTTATCTGAGTCAATGTCTGACATTGCCTCATCATAGCTTATTGGATCATTATCCAAAAGGAGTCCCTCTTCATTGTTCTCTAACAATAGGTATAGCCTCTCAGGCGCCCTAGAAATCCTTCCAGATCTCCGAAGATGTTGTGTTACAGATGGTCCAGTCTCTACTAGAATATTATTTGTGGTATTTTGTGGAATTTCTTGTGGTTCTTCATTAAGTTCTATGACTTTGCTATTCTTTGAGAGAAACTCTTCCTCTAAGAAAACAGGATTCCTTGAAACAAACACCTTTTGTTCAGAAGGGTCATAGAAATAGTATCAAATAGACTCTTTTGGATATCCCACAAATTTACATAAGATGGATCTCATATCCAACTTACCTCCCATTAACTGATTCACATAAGCAGTACAACCCCATACCTTTAAATACTTGTACGAGGGTGTTTGCCACACCATATCTCATAAGGTGTGCTGGGTACAACTTTACTTTGCAGTCTATTCAAAATATGTGCTGCTGTTTCTAAGGCATAGCCCCAGAATGAAAGAGGTAAACTAGTGGAACTCATCATTGATCGAACCATGTCCAACAATGTTCGATTCCTTCTTTCTGAAACCCCATTTAGTTGTGGAGTTCCAGGAGGTGTCCACTGTGAAATAATCCCATTATCTCTTAAATAATCAAGAAACTCATTGGTCAAATATTCACCTCCTTGATCTGATCGAAGAACTTTTACATTACGACCAATTTGTTTCTCTACTTCATTTCTGAATTCTTTGAACTTTTCATAAACTTCAGATTTGTACCTTAATAGGTATACATAACCATACCGTGAATAATCATCGGTAAAAGTTATGAAATAGTAGTAGTTCCCCTTGGCACTAACATTTAGTGGTCCACAAACATCTGTATGAATCAAATCCAACAAACCTTTAGCTCGCTCCACTTGTCCAACAAATGGTATTTTGTCATTTTACCTTTAAGACATGACTCACAAGTAGACAACCTTTCCTCTCCCCTAAGGTCAAGTTTTGGTCCCAATTTGTGAATCCTTTTTTCAGATATATGACCTAATTGAGCATGCCAAAGTGTGAATGAACTATGATTATCTAATTTTCTATTATTTTGTTGAATAGTTAGGATGGGACTTTGTGGTGTAATGGTATATAACCCATTTGTCAAATTTCCAGAATATATAAAAGTTGTATCTTTTAAAATGGAACATCTTCCATTCTCAATTATGAACTTAAAACCTTCTCTATCCAATTCTGGAATAGAGATTATGTTTCTTATAACATCTGGAACATATAAACAATTTGTCAAACAAACTGTTACACCATCATTTAAAGCTAGATAAACATTCCCAATAGCTTTGGCAGCAACCCTTGCCCCATTGCCCATCCTTAGGATTGTTTCATCATTTTCTAGCTTTTTACTTCTTGCCATTATTTGCAAATCATTGCAAATATGCAAATATGTGAACCACAGCCGGTATCCAATACCCAAGAAGAATCGTTAACTGATAAGTTAACTTTAACAAAATAAATGCCTGAACTTTTCAGGCTTGCAAGATACTCCTTGCAATTCCTCTTCCAATGCCAGTTTTACCACAATGATAACATTTATTGGGTTCAGTTAATTTGTTTTGTTCAAGGATACTTGCAATTGGATTTTTAGCCATTTTAGTAGACCGATCTACAAAAATAACAAACGAATCAGAAAATATTTAAACTTTGAAATTTATATTCATTTAATATTAGGTCTTTAACATTAAATGTCTCCCACTATTTTAATTAAAACCCCATTTTAGTTATGAAATCTAATTTTCATAGTGGGCTTGAAGTCCAATAAAAATATTCCATTTCCCAATTTTATGAGTACGCATGAAACATTTATATCGGTAGTAAACTTTTGACAATTGTATCATTATACAACCTTCAAGATGTTTTGCCTCACTTTTTCTTATATACCTCAATTTTATGACCGTATATATTACTAAGTGTCAAATCAAACCCATCAAACATTCATGATAGTGGCCCACCAGAATGTCCCACGACTCATGGTCAACATAAAGAGGAATCCACCTCACGAGTATCACTATACTTAGTAGGGATCATAGCTTTCGACACAAAACCACCCCACGACTCATGGTCGGTGATAAAGCATCGTAGCTTCTCATGTCGTCTACTTTTGATGGAAGGCCTGGATTAATAAGTTCCAACTTATTTTTATCCATTATTGATTTGATATGAATTAATCAAAATAATTCGTTAGGGTTCTCTAGATCTCATCGATTACCATCTTTACGTGTGTTTATTTATCGCATCATCCATCGCATGAATCGAAAACATAAATAAACCTAACATACATCTAATGCATGCATACGGTGGGATGATCATGTCCTTGCCTATATGACCCGTTCGAGCCAAAATGGGTCTATGCCTATGTACGTGATAAAACAAATAAATAGAACTACTTCTATTACAATTTTATTTTATCTACCCGTACAAGCACAGGCCTTCGAGATTTACAACTTGTAAAATTACCCATATATGCGTGGGCCTTTCGCATCGAACGGTCTCCACCTTGATCTAATCTTTTAACGATACAAAAATTTAAAATTTTACAAACAATAAATCAAGAGACTCGCAGGTCTCGATAAATTACATTCATTTAATCGCTTTAAATAAAATGCAACAATCAATCATATTGAATAAAAATGCAATCATTCATCATTATGAATAAAAGGCTCATGATCATCCCATTCATCACATGAATTAAAACATAAAAAATAAAAAATAAAAATTATTAAGTCACACGACCGTGTGAGTCCACACGACCCGTGTGATCCTATCACACGACACGTGTGAAAAACCCGTAAGAAAAAATCAAATTTTTCCTTAAGTCACACGACCCGTGTGGCTCAAGGACACGGCTCGTGTGGAGCCACACGACCCGTGTGGCTAAAAAATCAAATTTTTGTTTTTTTATTTTATTTATTTTGATAATTAATATGTTTATCATATAAAAATTTAATTATCATATAAACTTAAATAAATCAAAATCTATTTATAATGATGCTAATCATAACGTGGCTCTGATACCACTGTTGGGTTCGATATACTGTACGGAACAGAGTTTGCAGCGGAATTTAAAATTTTATAAGTATTTATCTCATAAATACTTATTCCGTACATTAGTATAACGAGATAACAAATAAGCATCATTTAAAATCTAGTAACTTTTACTAATTTTGATTTGATATGTAATTTATAAAATTACCTTTGTTCTTGAACTCCTTAAAAAAATGACGATGGATGAGGAAATCAATTTTCGGTTTGGTAACGTCCACTTCTTGATGTTACGCGCTTTAGGAATTAACATGTCTTCCCTCTAAGAGTATCCACCTTTTGAACTCCTGTTCCAACTATAGTTTCTTCACTAGTAGAAACTACTCGGTTTTTCAATAATTATAGAATATATATATATTTATAAGGAAATTTTACAAGAATTCTTTCTTGTTTTATCACTCAACTATTTGGATGATTTTTCTCTTTGGAAGAACTTAGAAAAACTTAGCAATTTATGTGCAAACATTTTGCACCTATTTATACTAAACATTTTAGCATAAAATAATCAATATTTGATAATTATTTATTTTCAAATAAAATCAGATTTTATTTAAATTATCATACCAAATATTGACTTTTAATTAATAATGTGGAGTGGTTTATAACGACCATCAACCACCATTATTTTGTCTCTCAATTATTTGAATCTTTAATCATATTAAAGATAAGACAATAAAATAATAATTCTTGAAAACATTTTTCAAGACTTTATTATTTTAATATTTTCTTCCAATTTCCTTATTTAATAATCATATTATTATTTGGATTTGAAATTTAAAAATTTTAAATTCCAACTATTAATTAGTAATTCTATTAATTACTAAATTAATATCCAAAATTCAATTAATCAATCTAATTGATTAATTTAATATATTCCTTTAATTGACATATAATCAAATTAGATTTTTCAATTAATTCTAACTCTTTGGAATTATTATTTGAATTTTACCTTCATTCAAAAATTGGTGTGACCTTCTAGGTTCACAATTAATACTAGTAGTGGGTTTACAACTCTTTGTAATTTGAGTTATTCATATTAACTCTTATTCTTGAATTAACTCTTTAATTCAAAAACCCACATATCATGGGAACATCTAGCAAGTAGCATGAATCTAGTATTAAGTGTATAGCGAGTAAACCTATTTCAATTACAAGTCCATACATGTAAAATCCTTTCGACATCCAATTTCTCGATTAAATCTTTGGGTATGATTTTGTCGAAACCCAAATTGATTTAATAACTATGATTCTATTTCAAGTTTAGTAATTCGTTTATGAATCTCTATTCATCCCGCCTTGGCCAAGGACTTTGAATTACTAACTATGAAACACATAGGAAATTCACTTATCTTCATAAGTGTCGAATCCTTTGTTGGCCACTAACAAACTTCAATACATATTAATATAATACCGAAGATATCCCTTTATACGATTGTGCTAGCAATCAAAAGGATAAATCAAAGTAAAATATAATATGCACAAAGTTACCATCGTGCCTCAAGTCTAAGGATTAATCATGTACTATTGTAACATGAAAATTCTTATTCGACATGATAAACTTTCATTAAGAATTTTTATACGGTCATGTTCAGTGAACTTGTTCTCTAACAAGCACCCACATATATGTATTTGCGTCACACGCTAATGTTGATGGAATGCAACATTCTTATCTAATAAGCATACATACTATGTGCAAGTCTTTTCTGGATTTATTCGATATCCCATATCGAAACATCCAACGACTTGGAACTGTATTTAAGATCACAGCTTTCAAGATATGTTCCATGATCACCATCTCTATGCGCAACCATATCTTATAGCTATAAGTGATCTAGGGATTTTATCTTAAGTGCAAATATATGATAAATGCTTACTCTTAAAATAAAGTAATGCCTTATTATTTAATATAATTCTAATTGATTGTATTTACAAGTAGAATACGTCCAATGTGATTGGAACGCCGGGTATACTACTCCAACAGGTACTTGAGTATATCAGGTCGCGTACACAACATCACATACATGAGGCTTCCAACTGCCGAAGCATTCAGAACTGCCTTCATGTCCTCTACCTCTTTAGGTGTCTTTGGGGACATCTTCTTAGATAGAGGTATTCCGTGCCGAAAGGGTAAATACCCTTTCTTGGAATCCTGCATGTTGAAACGCTTTAGGACAGTGTCTATGTATGTGGATTGGGATAGGCATAACTTTCTGTTCTCTCGGTCTCGAATGACCTTGATTCCGAGAACATGTCCTACTTCTCCCAAATCCTTCATATCATACTGCTTGGATAACCATACTTTTGGAGAATGTCATCCACGTACAACACAATAAACACCACCACATTTCCATAACTTTTCTTGTACACGCAGTGCTCATCCGGACATTGGGTAAATCCATACGATTGGACAACCTCGTCAAAATGGATGTTCCAAGACCTCGAAGCCTGCTTCAACCCAAAAATGGACCTCTTCAGCTTGCGAACCAAATGGTCTTGACCCTTTGCAATGAATCCTTCTGGTTGCTGCATATAGATGTCCTCGTCTAATTTTCCGTTAAGGAAAGTGGTCTTAACATCCATTTGCCAAATCTTATAATACGTATGAGCGGCTATAGCCAAGAGAATCCTGATGGATTTGAGTATGGCTACCGGCGAAAAGGTTTCCTCATAATCGATCCCCTCTTTCTGAGTGTACCACTTCGCAACAAGCCTAGCCTTGAAGGTCTCAACCTTTCCATCTGCTCCTCTCTTTCTCCTATAGACCCACTTGCATCCAATGGCGCGGACGCCACTGGGTGGCTCTACAAGATCCCAGACCTGATTGGAATCCATAGACTCTATTTTAGATTTCATCGCCTTTTTCCAAGACTCTGCGTCCCGATCTTGGATTGTCTGATTGTAAGACCATGGGTCAGTTTCAAGAACGTCCGGGACGGTCTCTGAAGACTCTCTCAGACCCACGAACCGTTCGAGCTGCCGAACAACCCTCCCACTACGACGAGGTACTACCTGCTTAGGTGCATCATCAGTGATACATGTTGCAGTACTGTGTAGTGTAACATCAAGCGCACTCGTTATTGAAGTACTCACTCCCTTTCCTCGAGGACATGTCTACTACTGGGCTTATGATCTAAGGCATAGTCTTCTTCCAGGAACCTAGCATTCGTGCTAACAATTACTCTCTGGTCCTCGGAACTATAAAATAGACCACCTTTTCGTTTCCTTAGGATATCCCACAAACAGCCTTACTTATGTTCTCCGTTCCAACTTATCAGTAACAGTTCTCAGCACGTGTGCTGGACTACACCAAATCTTGAGATGCCTTAGACTGGGCTTATGACCAGACCACAATTCCAATGATGTAGACGGTACTGATTTAGAAGGTACCCTATTCAGAATGTATACTGCTGTTTCTAGGGCATATCCCCAAAATGAACCTGGTAAAGTACTTTAACTCATCATTGCTCTAACCATTTCTATAAGAGTCCTATTCCTTCGTTCTGCTACACTGTTCTGCTGAGGCGTGCCAGGCGCAGTCAGTTGGGATATAATCCCATTATCCGTCACGTAGTTCCTAAATTCATTCGACAGATATTCACCACCACGATCTGATCGTAGTGACTTGATACTTTTTCCTAACTGCTTCTCCACAACTGCCTTATACTCTAAGAACTTCTCAAAGCATTCCGACTTGCGGTGCAGAAAGAAAATATACCCATCTCTCGAGTAATCATCGATATACGTAACGAAGTACTCAAAACCACCTCTCGCTTGAACACTCATAGGACCACATAGATCAGAATGAACTAGCCCCAACACATCTTCGACTCTATGCGCCTTTGAACTAAAAACCCTCTTGGTCATATTGCCTTCCAAGCAAGACTCGCAAGTTGGAAAAGCCTCGAAGGCCCCGTCTGCTACCAACCTTTGAATCATCCTAAGGTTTATATGACCAAGTCTTAGCTGTCAAAGATATGTTTCGGTCATTTTAGAAGGTTCCTTTCGCTAATTTAGATTAGATTATGAATAAGTAATTGTTTCTGTTACAGTGAAGATGACTTAGATTCTAGAATATATAGATTGTCAACTAATGAACCAGAACATATGAAATTTTTGCCAAAACGAATAACAACTTTATTATCGAAAGTAGTAGAAAAACCGTTCATCAAACAACTTAGAAATTGAAATCAAATTCCTTCTAAAACTAGGAGCATAAAGACAATCTTTCAAAACTAGAAACCTATCTAAGCCAAAATCTAAATATACGTCTCTCATTGCAACTGCTGACGCTCTACTAGCATCGCCCAAGTAGATGGTAACTTCTCCTTCCCTAAGCCGTTTGGTCTCCTGGAACCCTTCCAATGAATTCCAGACATGATCAGTGGCTCCCATATCTACACACCAGGTTCTGGTAGATAACACCGCTAAACATGTTTCAACGACTATAGAAAAAGATGTACCTTTGTCGAACTTCTTGAGGAGAGGGCAGTTTTCCTTCCAGTTGCCTTTTTGCTGGCATCGGTGGCATTTGAATTTCGTCTTCTTTGCATGTTGTCGAGGTTGCGTGTCGTTCATGACTGCCTTGCCCTTTACTGTGGACTTTTTCCTCTTCTTGCCCTTAGAAGCCTTAGAAGTGGAAGTTTAGAGACATGTTCCGGAAGAGTCATCAACATCTTATTCATATTGTAATTCAACCAGAATTGCTCGAAGCTCTTCGATAAAGTCTGGAGTACTATATCGACCTGGGTTTCCCCGTCAATAAAAGGCCCAAGAACCTCCAGCTCATTCAGTTGGGCCATCATAGCAAGAACATGTTCCCTTACGGGAGTGCCCTCACGCATGGTCATGTTCATCAGAACCCTCATGGCCTTTTGTCGGACAGCCCGCGACTGATGACCAAATAACTCCTTGAGATTGAGGACCATTTCTGCTGTAGTGTTCATAGACTGATGTTGATGTTGAAGTACATTTGACAAAGATGCCAAGATGTAACCCTTCACCATCTCGTCAGCCATTTTCCACCGGGCATACTCCTCTTTCTCTTGGTTTGGTGCATTATCAGCAGGCATAGCCGGACAAGCCTCAACAATAGCAAATTTGTACCCCTCAGTAGTTAACACAATATCCAACTTCCTTTTCCAATCAATATAATTGGGATCAACAAGTTTGTTCTCTTTGAGAATTATGGATAACGCATTGAAAGACATTCTGAATTCATGGGATCATGCAAACATAGTCTTTACTTAGTCAAGTAATTTTTATTTTAAACATCAAATATTGATCGCATGTAATAGTATTCAAATTAATTCACCACCACCTCAAAGCACCGAATCCCCGCATGCCACAGAGTGTGGACATCAACAGTTCAAACATTCGCAAGAGAAGGGATAAATCCCATTAGCTTAACATACTGCCAAGGAGTACTTAACTAGTAGTCGGTCCATCTTTGGGCCACCGCAATTAACTTGTAAAAGAATAAAAACGACATTTTCCTTTGGGAATATCATAATTATTTACACTTTAAGTATTACCCATTAATTGGTCCTAAGTTTACTACCAAAATTATACGTTCATCTTTGGGTGACTCGTACGCTTTTGAAATAGCTCATACCATCCCGAAGGAGATTCGTCCTTGTGAACTGTGAAATAAAACGTTCTTTGGGCTCGAATTAAATCACTTCACTAACAAACCTATAATGTAGTCCTTGGATGTAATTTATTTCAACCCATTACACACTTAATATAATTTTTGTTTTACGGGATTATCCTAAACATGCTCCTACTAATCCGATTTGCACATAAGCAATCACATAACAACATGCATGATTAATAAGCAATAATATACTAGGAATTATAATCCAACTATCATGGCCATTAATCAATCTCCAATGTTGGGGAGAAAACACAATCCTGTCCTTGTTGAATGTGTCCTCCGATTCAGGTATTGGAAATCCCATTTCGCAGTGACTCCCACTGAATTGGTCTACTCTGGGAAAGTAGCCATTGGATCATCACCATGGCATCCGTGTACGTGTTTATCGCGGACTGGAGCTCGGCATCTGGAATCACTCGGGCGTGCAAAGCAAGTTACCTGGGCGCGCGCGGACTGTGCGCGCGATCTCCTTGCGTGCTGGGAACGTCAACGACGCGGGTCACGAGTAGGCCGACGACAAAGGAGGCTCGCGGGCGTTGCTGGCGTTGCTGCTAGGAGCTGGCGTTGGGCCTGGTTGGGCGCGACTGCAAGTGATAGCTTGCGGTTGCGATCGGCTGGGCTCGGGCGGCTTCCTGCGGCGAGGCGCGGCGGCGGCGGTTTTTAGCAAACCTCTGTAGCGGAGGACGACGGTGTGTGGCGGAGGAAGATAACCGGAAAAATATGATTAAAAGGCTTGAATAAATTGTACCAAAAAGCCTTCTAACGGATTACCTAAACACCTACTTCGATTAATCTTGGTGGATCGATTAATCGAATCTCCCCAACTCTCAAACAAAGCTCTTTCTCTCATGTATGTAGGAGAAAAATCGGCCAGCTCAAGTCTTGTGCAAGAGGTTGGGACTTGGTGTATTTATAGGCTCCATTAGGGACTTTAAGGAGATTCTAAATATGGGCTTATCCCATTAGGCGAAGGAATCATAATTCTACTCCATCTACTAATCCAATATAGGATAGAATTCTCCTACTACTCATCACCTTCTAGAAGACTCCCAAGTCTCCTAACCTTAGACAAAATTCTAGTAGGAATATTCCTTTCCTAACGGAATAATGAATATGGAATAAAATTAATTCCTTATTAAATGGAATTAAATAATAAAATATCCCACTAGAGTTGAAGTGAAATAGATTTCACCCGGGCTCCTTCAGCTCAACCGGCCTCCGTACCTGCAAGAACCCAACGCCGAGGGTGGCCCCGACGTTGGGCTTCCGATGCCTAAGTCCGTGGTCAGATGAAGAGAGAGAGAGAGTGTGTAGTAATGAAGTGAATAGAGAATGAGAGAATATGATACCTTAGCTCCCTTTTATAGGGAGAGTGTACCTTTTGGGCTCAAGTTGGGCCTGGCCCATATCATCATGTTATATGTCTTACTCCATACGTGAGTTTATCCTCCAATATGTATTCGTTTAATCCATTAACCCAATCTAGTATAATATCCTATATCAAGAGTAATATTATTGCTCTCCCTATTTAGCTCCTAATTTATCATTCGAACCTCCATGATTAAATAATATTAATCTGATTGATCGATTTACCTCCCTATGTTTAAGATATAACGTCCGTTGATTAATTAAATTACTGACAAAATAATTAATCAACTTCTTATTCATTTTTTAAATTAGTACCACTAAGATCCTTAACCATTATGTTAGACAATCGTCTACTTGCAGGGTTTTAACATAATGTACATTCCTAAACTCATTTCGGGGACATCATCAATCCAACGCACTAGAATATAGGGACCATAAATAATTTATAATAGCACATCATATAATCATTCGCATTTACCAAAATACCTCATATGTCATCCTAATAAAATAGGAATCACTTGGTAAATCAAATAAACAAGAAATGAATATTCCTATTTTATATTATCTTACAGCTTAAGAGAACGCATCAATCACCGAAGGTCTAGATTACAACGACAATCAGTGAGTCTCATAATCTTATCCTTCTGCGGTCCTGTTCAACACTTATCATATGTGCTAGTGTAATTCTTTAGTCAATGACCAACTGAATTAGAAATACACTACAGTCTTTTTTCAAGAGGGGTCTCACCGCCTGTCTAGACTGTGAACAAATAGTTTAGTCTTATAAAGAACTGATTGGTGATCTTTCTATTCGAAACACTTCGAACCACACTATCTCAATATAAGACAAGGAGTATAATTTGCATAAATAAATAAACTGCAAATATATGTACTTTGACTGAAACATGATGGCCATATCAAAATGGAATCGATAGAACCTACAAAACATAGCTTTTACAGCATATCTCTAACACATTGGTGATCGGGTATGAATGGTTCATTGCACGAATAGAATAACCCCTTCTCGCATCGCCTTTGCATCTCCTACGGGCTTAGTCGTTGCATGAAGTTCGGCGGCCGTGTCACATCCACGGTCTTCTCGCCCACGGTTTACAGTGGTTGCCCGGTAACGGTGTTTGCGCGTCGCGCCTCCGTGTGCCCATCACCATGGCTTACCTTGCGGATCGCGTCCAAGTGATCTTCGTGCATACGTGCAGATTCCATCGCTCTCCTCATCGACCGTGGCCAGTCGAGACAGACCTCGGCTGCCAGCTCGAGTTTAAGCCCTCCAATGAATGCATCTATGAGTGCGCTCTCGGGCCACCTGCATACGCAATAGGCTATGCGTTCAAACTCTCATTGATAGTCACGTACACTTTCTGTTTGCTTGATGTGCGATAGAGCCTCATCATAGTTATGGTAATCTGAGGCTCCAAATCTCGTGATGAGTTCTTTCTCGAATTCAACCCATATTATCGGCTCGTTTCTGTTTTGGAAGATGCTCGAGAGCCATTGCCACCACAAGTTAGCCTCGCCATTGAGGTATTACACGGCATACCTCACCCAATCTAGCTGTTGTGTCTCGTTAAGGTTGAAGTTGTAACACCCCACTTTTATTTGATGAAAATCAAGGACTTTTCAAAGGTCAACGAAAATTTTTCGAAATTCTTTTCATAAATCATTTGGCGCTACTCGACATAAAATCAACCATTACAAACTTTCACACATTAATTACTCGCAAGTAATTTAAACATCATCAAATATCGAGAGTCAAATCGAAATCACCCTCGCAGGGTTTTAAACAATGTTTCGAAATCGATTATTAGCAAACGGGGTATCTCCCCAAACCAATGTTCGCATTTCTCAAATCATAGATAAGCCAGAGTTCAACATGATGACAAAAAAAATAATCATAATATAATAGCGAAGCATAAGCTACACTATAAGGTCCGGTCAAACAACCGACCACCACTCGTCTCTCGCCGCCATGCAGCCGCCAGCTCAACCTGCATCCATGAAGAGCAGGTGGGGATGAGCACAGATGGAAATCGTTGTGCTCACCGCTATGCGCATGAACAGTTAATATAAGGAGTACAAAAAGTAAATATGGCATGGTCACAAGTATGAACATAGACACAATATTTCCCATCTCCTATCTATAATCAACAATCAGCCTCATGTGCACACCTATCAGAATAGACTACATTTGGTCCACATATCGTGTCCCCGCGGGAACTCTAAAGTTGCCAAAGTAGGAGAGTCATCCGTCAACTCCGAGGGTTTTAGATGAGAAATCCACTGTCAATCCCGAGGGTATTAGACAGGTCTGACAACCCCGAGGGCTTTAGGCAGGAGATCCATCATAAGATGAGATTACCCACTCGGGGTACATTCTGTAACAACGGGAATACGTTCGATGGCCGGTACAGCTCACGCCGTAAGTTACACATACGCATTTCATACTTTGATCATACCCAAGTAAGTAAACATATTCACAGTTCAAGGCATAGAAAATTTAAATAAGACCCACCTAGTATCCAGAGTAAAGCAATAAAACTAGGAAAGCAGCAGGCAGTCGAGGCACAGTTCGTCAAACACCTACATTCGTTGGGCCTTGTCTTAGAATCTTATCAAGGCTTATCTTATTCTCGAAGTCTTATACATATATATAAGCTTTGAAAACGTTTTATGAAGTCTTTTCGGTTTTGGATATCTTGGCTTGCTTAACTTTTAGTACTTAGAACATTGAAGGATCATATAAACATCACATAGCATGACATGGTTCAGTTATGCCACATAAACGTGATTTTAAACAATACGACTCAATTTGGAAACCTAAACATAAACTTGCAACAATTTTCAGCATGCGTGATGAATTTAAAATGCATGTAGCTTTCAGTTTACAAATTATATCATGATGAAACTGTAACACCCCGACTTTCTACTACTATCAGAGTACGCAATTTTTCGCAATTTTCTGAATACTTAAATAAAATACTTATTTTTGCGAAAACTGATTCGGGATGCTACCATGAAAAACTTAATTTTTCTGAAAAACCGTTAAATTTTAAACTGATAAATAAAACAAACGGTCATGATGTCTTATCCGACTAACATCGGAGCAAAGTCTGATAATAAGTACTGAAAAGTTTTAGCGGAAACAAAGCGTGGCTAAACATAAGTACAATAATCATAAGTGTCCTGAACAGCTCGCCCGCTCACTCCTCGTCTCTGACCCTGCGACCTGAAAAACATGAAATGGTGTGGGGGCGTGAGCACTAAAACACTTGTGCTCCGCAGAAACTCATACTAATGTAAACATCGTATATAATAACAATATCATGAACTAAGCATATACAACTGAACTGAAACTGAAACTGATATCTGATAACCGGTCTGATCTCGTGACATAAGTCACGTAACTGATAACTGAAATCTGTCGGCACAACTAATACCGCAATCTCCCGGCACAAACTAATACCGGACCATGTGCACACTCTAGTGGTTAGATTAGGCCACTAGAACTCAGAATGGACCGGCGACCATTCCGAGCGGATACTGATTATACATACCTCGACCATGGTAGCGTAATTATAAACAATGTAGTACTTAGTCTGAGTCCCCACCTGAACTGCTGAAACTGAAACTGAAACTGAATGGCAGTGCTGATGCCTGATCAAACTGAAAATAATATAAACAATTACTATTGACTATGCTCAGCCTGATAATTTAACTGTTTAATTATGTTAAGATGCTTTATAGAATCTGACGTGACATTCGGGCATATTCGGTAACTGAAACCGGCTAAGTACGAAACTGAGTTGCTATTAATTATCTGAACTGAACTTGACCCAGAAATTTAACTGAATATAACACTGAAACTAAAAACCGGGACTGAAAATGAAAATAACTGACTGAATCAGTCCAGCCGGTCTGAACCGGTCTGGACCGGACTGCCGGTCCACTGAACCGGGCAGTCGGGCTGGCTCGACCGACAGCCCGCCAGGCGCTGCGCACGCAGGCGCTG
>CACSLK010034500.1:6428-23831 GCA_902706635.1 Striga hermonthica | reverse complement strand
AGTGTTTTGGGAATATTTTTTTTTTTTAAAAAAATTAGTTAAGTGATTATTTTGAAACCATAGTTAAATGACTAAATCTAACAATTTTCTTCCACCACCACTACTCTTCGTTGCCGAACAGTCGCAATCGTCGCACCGCCGCCGGCCAGCGACCAACCGGATGGATTCCGGCCAAATTCCTTTTAAAATACGATATGAACCGAAGTGTAGTTAGATTATCATACCATTCATTATTTTTATAATTACTTTTTTTTTTCGATACAATGCGATATGAACCCAAGTGTAGTTAAATTAGTATTTATTTATCTTTCTTTTTTTTTTTACCGAAACGATAGAGATGTTATATAACGCGCACAAATTTGCAAAAGGACAACTACCGACTGGATACAGACAGCTAACAACTTAATACAATTTTTCATTCTGAGATTATAATTCAATTTGAAAATTTTACTTTTAGCATCAAAATACAAATTTTGTATTCAACGTAGACGAGATTGCTGCAAGAAAAAAAATAACATGAATATAATTTTGTGAACCTGGACAGCAACACCTCAAAGTATTGAAATATCTCTCTAATCCTAATCACCAAATGTACTAGATTGACACTAAGATTAATTTGTGTCTTACTTATAATTAAGGCCCGAAGAAAATAAAATCGTAAATGTAACACCCCGCTTATCAGAGTAAATTTTTCGCAACTTTTTATTTTGAAAGTACTTATAAATTTTTCGAAATCTTCTTAACTTAGCTCGGGATGCTACTAAAACTTATCTTCTTTAAAATCTGTCTTCTCAAAACTTGGTCTAACAACTGGTCAGATATAATAAAACAGATTTATCGAACATGTATGAAAACTTAACGTAATAAATCTTTTAACTTTAAAAATACTATCACACATGTTCAATATCTGAAAGACGTAGCGGAAATTTTATAAGCATGGTATAATACAAACCGAAACCTTATTAAAAGTCCATAATATAACAAATGAACCAAATCCTCGATCCACACCACCATAGCTGATCTCACACCTCTGCACCGACCCTGTTACCTGAAAATAATAATAGTGGGGCGTGAGTACTAATTCACTGCACTCCGTATACTAAAGTAAACAATAATAATACTTTAACTTGAAATTTAACTTTAACTTGAACTTTGCAACTACCGGTAACTTGGGCTGGTTCTCACGTGATCACATTCTGGGGGTCGCCTTCCACAGAACTCAGTCTCGACTGGGCGAGCTTAATTCTTTGCTTAACTTTAGGATGACATATTAAGGCCTTGGCCTCCACCCTAATCTTAAAACTTAAAAATTTATACATACCTCGAACATGGTAATAACTATTATACTTAATGTAATACCCAGTCTAGGTCTCCACCTTTTCTTCTTGAAAACTTTTGAAAGATGTAAGTGCTGTACTGATAGATGTATCTGCAACTACAAACAAATATAAACAAATATACTAAGTACTAGGCTCGTAGTATTCTCAATAGGATATTGAGATTCTTAACTTTAACTGATAACTTATCCGAATCTTAAAGATAATTTCGGTTATAACTCAAATGAATATTAATTCATTGAACATCTTAAATTCTTAAACTTTTACTTAATACCAAACTTAAACCATATGAATCATGATTTTCAAACATAGATGTTGGTATAAACTCATATACCATTTAATAACTTGAAAGTGAAAATAAACTAAATTCCACATACATAAATTCATGATTCAAATCTCATCTTAAACTTACTTGGTAATAAAAATGGTAACTTAAAACTCATCAAAATCATATCTTGATATCAATATACTATACTTGAAACAATTCATAGAATTGTCTTCTTACTCAATCAAATACTCATATAAATCATGTCTTTAAAATTTATGATATTGGCTTATTCTCACATAACTTATAAGTGAAAATAACTCAAACATACTCATCTTATACTAACATCAAATACATGATTTATAAACTATTAAACTTGTCTTAAACTTGCTTGGTAATGAAAATTATAACTTAATTCTCATACCATACAACTTTTAATCATAACATCAAATCATGATATTAATATGCAAGACTTGAAACAATTTATAGAATATTGTATTCTTAACATATCAAACTAAAACTTGGTCACTTTACTCATCACTTAATAATATGAGAAATTTCTTATCAATTACTCTTAAGACTTTACAATGAAATACATCATATATGCCATCTAATCATAATAACACATTCATTTCTCACCTTAATATCATGAAATTCACTTTGCATGCTAACTTCAAAATCTTTATCTTAAATTGTATCATGCCAAATAACTAAATTCTTGTTCTTATATACTCCTCATTTACACAAGAATTACTCATCCAAATCGTACTTTATTGGATAATCTAATATCAATGAACACATTTACTTTATAATTGATCTTAAAACAACTTAAACTCATTGAATTCATAAAATCAATTATAATCTCAACTTCAAATTCATTAACCTACATGCTAATAAATACATAACTCATCTAAAACATAAATTTAAGATAAGAAGTTACCTCCTTGAACTTGAAAACTTGAACTTGAAAACATGCTAGAACTTGAACTTGAAAACTTTGATTCTTCACTTCAAAATTACTTCACTCTACTAAAATTTCCACCACTCAAACTCTCAAATAAACTTATATAACTTTGAAACATTTCTTTGGTGTGAAGTTTCATATTTTGAAGCCCTCTATTTATAGCCAAAATTTTGGAATAAAATAATTTGAAGTGAAAAATTTAACAAAATAAATAATCAAACTTATTAACATTAATCAACATAAAAAAATATCCTTACCTAACTTTAAATCATCATCATTACTTATTTAAATGCTCAAAATTAACTTTAGTTGACACCAAGTTCAAAATAATGAAAATCTGAACTTTCTGTCGGTCACACAACCCGTGTGACAAGTGACACGACTCGTGTGAGCTCACACGACTCGTGTGGCTTGAGTCACATGACTTATGTGGCTTGACGTAGCTAAAATTATGTCGGTGCTTGACTTTACACGACTCGTGTGACTTGTCACACGACTCGTGTGACTTCAAATGACTCGTGTGACTTGGTCACACGACTCGTGTGAAAAAGTCAAAACTTATATTAAATGATACTTTGAGCCACACGACTCGTGTGAATTGTCACACTACCCGTGTGACTTCACACGACCCATGTGGCTACCCACACGACCCGTGTGACGTGAAACTTCAAAATCTTAACTTCTTTGACCTCAAAATAGCTCGATCTTGTAGATAAACTGATACTTAATACTAATAACTGAATGGGATATTACAATCTACCCCCCTTAAACTATTTTCGCCCTCGAAAATACTGAAACTGCGATACATACTATCTGAGTATATATCAAAACTTAAAATCTAGAACTTTAACATCAGCTTATCACTCCCAAATGGCATCTTATTCTCCGTGGCGATTCCATTTTAAACGAACGAGAGAAATATCTTAATTTCTTAACCAATGAACCTTTTGGTCCAAAACTGATAGCTACTGCTCTTCGTAAGTTAAAACTTGCTGAATCTAAATCTCATTGTGCTAAAGCACATGATTTGGATCGCTCATATATACACGTATCATTGATATGTGAAAAACATACTAACCAACTCGGGAGGTAAAGCTAAATAATAGAATACTTCTTCTACTTAATAAAAGAACCTTGAACTGACTTACCGTACGACACTTATCATTAGTCGAACTTTCAGAAAGACTTTATCTTTAATCACAAAATGCATTACTCGTCCATGCTTATTAACTGAATACTTCTGCCAACTCTGAGCAGTCTTGAAAATTTCTTGAATCCAGGCTACATACTTGACTATTTCCTCAATCAACTTCCATTATGATAATTCCAAACACTTTTGGACTTGTCACTTATGACTCGGAACATGACTATGTGGCATTTTACATGCAATGTACCCACTACCCGGGGCCCTTCGGGTGAGGAAAATTTACATGCGTGTACCTACAATGTCAATATCACATTCCTCTGACTTTAACAACTGATCAGAAATTACTGCATTGTTGCAAAATAAATTACCCAATTACTGATCATAGCACATTTCACCTATCAAGGTGAATTATTTTGTCCTCAATTATGTTGACTGACACAACTCAACTTCACAATAATTAATTCTTCAATTATTGCCGACAACTCTAATCTGCTTTCTTCCGGCCGCATTAAATGCATATTGATTGTGTCCTTCAGACATTAGGAATATTTTAATGCCTAATTCTTATCTCTGGAAGCTTACCTCATACACTTCGATCTTCTATAAACAGACTTGCTAATCCTTCAATCTTCTTCAGCAATGGTCCGAAATAACAAATGGATCTGACACTTTCAAATATTCGCAATTTATACTCCTTTCTTCCCCTTAATATCATAAAAAGGATTTATCGATCTTGAGTAGAAATATTGAGAGTGCTAATGATTCACAATATTCTAAATGATATACGATGGTTGATTGAAGCAAACGTCTGACTCTCTGGCGAATTTCCAAATTCTTATAAATATCTGCCAGGTATGGGTAGAAGTACTCTTGCCAAGAAACCTAGAGCAAAACGAATAGGCGGCTGCTATAAATGTGCTCGATGGAACTGCGACACTCGATGCAAATTGGTGGATTTTGCGTCCAAAATCGAGAAGATAAAATAACTTTCATAAGAACTGGCTTGAATAATGAATCTCTGGATCAAACCCTTCAACAAATTCTCGAGACACATCCCAGTGGATATGTGCATCGAGAGCTTATGTCTTTATGGGTCTGTTTCAAAGATGAACAAAACCGCTATAATCTCAAAAATATTGTTGCTAAAGATCTTGTTTGCAACATCTGTCTCCGATAACTCCCTTATTAAAAGGTATCTGATTTCTTCTGAGAATACAACTCATTTAATGCTCAACTGCTTTCTTGTCTGTTGCTTCTATCAGTATAATACTCATTTTTCTTTCTTTAAATATCTCTTCCTTTCTTTAATTCGAGGATCTCTCTACTCCAAATGGAGACTTCTGAATCTTCTCATGTTACAAAAGTTCTTCCTTCTATAAAAACTATTTGTGTTCTTGGAGGATCTAAACTTGTATCTTCTTCTCAAAATATCGATATTGTATCCCAACTAGTGCGAGAATTGGGAAAACAAAAGATCAATTTACTGTATGGAGGAACTAGCCTCACTTTCTTTGATAAATTGCTCTTGGCTGGAAAATGCTTTGATGTTGAAGTGAAGAGCGTTCTACCCTTTCACAGAGCTCCTTCACAAATTCTCAAAGATTCTACTCGTCTGATGCTTTCTAACTCTTTTTATGATTGCACTATGTTTATGCTGAACCTTAGTGATGCTTTCATCATACTTCTTGGTGGTTATGAAACTTTAATGACCATGTTTACTATTGCTTCTTGGGCTAACATGAAACTCCATATTAAACCCATTGGTCTATTAAATTCTCATCATATCTTCAATGGCTTTCTCGGTTTTCTTGATGATAGTGTATTTCAGACTTTTATTTCTGATTCTTCTAGAGAGATTATAAAATGTGCAGATACTGCTGCTGGACTTATCAAAAATCTTCAAGGAAACATCTCTCAAGATTCTGTGGAAACTCCAGGGATCAAGTGGAAACGAACTTCTGATCCACCAGTTTTATCTTTATAAACCTTGATCTCTACTATGGGCACTGTCCTAAAAATCGGCATAGGCGGCCGCCTAGGCGGCGCCTAGGCGATAGGCGGTGCCCGGGCACCTCCGATATGCACAAATCGGCAGAAAAAATCGGTCAGGCGGCGCCTAGGCGGGCCTAGGCGGCCCTAGGCGCTCCTAGGCGCCCTTGGCGGGTGCGGCGGCCAGGCAGTTAGGCGGCGCCTAGGCGGGAATAGGCGGACCTAGGCGCTCCTAGGCGGGCTCGGCGGCAATTTTTCAGTTTATTTTTTAATTTTTTTAAATTTTTTAAATATTAATTACATTATTTTATTCTCATGTTTTCTTTAAAATATATTAATTTTATTATTTGGACTTAGGTGTGTCGATTTATTATAAGTTGAGATAGTTTTATTTTGTAGGTAGTCAAACTAAATAAAAAATAAGGTATTTAATATTGATTTCTAGGCCCCGACTAGGCACCGCCTAGGCCCCGCCTAGGCGCTCTAGGCGCTAGGCGCTGGTCGAGCGCCTAGCGGGCGCCTAGCGACTTTTAGAACACTGACTATGGGTGGCAGAGTTAAGGGTATTAGACCCTTGAGACGCACCCTCCTTTATATATATATATATATATATATATATATATATATATATACATCTTGTATTAGTTGAGGATTCACTTGTGCTTTATATGCATTGCATGCATCTGATTTGCTATTTCTAATGAATATGTACTAGCTTCTTTAGTAATAATGAAATCTTCAACAGTGTGTTTGACACTTCATGAATCTTTTATTTCTACTTGACGAATATAAACTTTATTCGTCTTTGTCAGACTATCTTCAACTTTCACATATCCAAATGACTTATACTTAAACTCTTTCGAGAGATTTAACTAATCTTCTTAATGTTGGAATGTGAAACTTGTTGAGTGTCTGATGTCTGTTCAAATTCCAGGTAAATTCAGAATAGTGACTCTTATTTCAAGCCTCAATAATTTACCCAGCTAATTATCTATTATAAGCAATTATCCGAAATTCATGGGCGTTGATCTTTATGGCTTTATGGCTATTATGCACTGATATCTTTAAAACTCATGCTTATTGACTTCTGAGATGTACTAGGTAGGACTATTCTGACATTAATAGATCCTACAAGTACTGATAACTTTATTATGAACATTGCCAAATCAATTCTTAGTATCTAACTGTTAAGATACCTGGATTACTGACTCTAAAGATTGACTTCTTTCTTAAACTGTACTCTTACGGTTCAGTTTCAAGCCTCCATGGTGTATCTGGACTTATGGTTCTTATTTCAAACCTCCATGATCAACCCGGACTTATGGCTCTTATACACTGAAAAACCGTTACTTATGAATCTTGACTTATGTACATTGTACATACTCAAAATAAGTCAATTTCTAAAGTCAGATTTTAACTTTAATCTGCTGTCTTAACTTTAAAATATTCAGATAACTTTCTTAATCTTGTGAACTTTAAAAAAAAATTTAGCCACGAAAAATGGCAACTTTATCTGAATGAATATCTCTTGTGAAAGTGTGCTATCTATATACTTAATCTGAACAGGAGTTCAAATAAATACTGAATTCTTGAAACGCACAATTTCCTTAGCGAGTTACCAACTCGATAAACTAAAATTCAACTTGAATTCTAAATATAATTCTGATTTCAGATATGAGGACATATCTGATACTACTATGAGTCTTTAATACTGATCTAAGCATTTATTCTGATTTCTAAGGTTCGGATATCGAAATCCTATTGAGCATAGACTTAGTAATTTGCATATATTTTAAAAAGAAACTTTTGTAAAAACTTTAACAGCACTTACCTGGTAGTCGGCGAGGTGTGAGCGTGGTGTGGTCGATTTTTCCTGAAACATTCTTTTTGAAACTTAAACTTTTAGTATACAGAGCAATTAGACTTTAGTTCTGATACCAACTGTAACATCCCGCTTATCAGAGTAAAGTTTTCGCAACTTCTTATTTTGAAAGTACTTATAATTTTTTCAAAATCTTCTTAACTTAGCTCGGGATGCTACTAAAACTTATCTTCATTAAAATCTGTCTTCTCAAAACTTGGTCTAACAACTGGTTAGATATAATAAAACAGATTTATCGAACATGTATGAAAACTGAACCTGATAAATCTTTTAACTTTAAAAATACTATCACACATGTTCAATATCTGAAAGACGTAGCGGAAATCTTATAAGCATGGTATAATACAAACCGAAACCTTATTAAAATTCCATAATATAACAAATTAACCAAATCCTCGATCCACACCACCATAGTTGATCTCACACCTCTGCACCGACCCTGTTGCCTAAAAATAATAATAGTGGGGCGTGAGTACTAATTCACTGCACTCCGTAAAAACTCATACTAAAGTAAACAATAATGATACTTTAACATGAACGTTAACTTGAACTTGAACTTTAACTTTAACTTTGAAACTACCGGTAACTTGGGCGGTTCTCACGTGATCACATTCTGGGGGTTGCCTTCCACAGAACCCAGTCTCGACTGGGCGAGCTTAATTCTTTGCTTAACTTTAGGATGACATATTAAGGCCTTGGCCTCCACCCTAATCTTAAAACTTAAAACTTTATACATACCTCGAACATGGTAATAGCTATTATACTTAATGTAATACCCAGTATGGGTCCCCACTTTTCTTCTTGAAAACTTTTGAAAGATGTAAGTGCTGTACTGATAGTTGTATCTGCAACTACATAAAAATATAAACAAATATACTAAGTACTATGCTCGTAGTATTCTCAATAGGATATTGAGATTCTTAACATTAACTGATAACTTATCTGAATCTTAAAGATAATTTCGGTTATAATTCAAATGAATATTAATTAATTGAACATCTTAAATTCTTAAACTTTTACTTAATACCAAACTTAAACAATATGAATCATGATTTTGAAACTTAGATGTTGGTATAAACTCATATATCATTTAATAACATGAAAGTGAAAATAAACTAAATTCCACATACATAAATTCATGATTCAAATCTCATCTTAAGCTTACTTAAAAAATGGTAACTTAAAACTCATCAAAATCATATCATGATGTCAATATACTATACTTGAAACAATTCATAGAATTGTCTTCTTACTCAATCAAATACTCATATAAATCATGTCTTTAAAATTTACGATATTGGCTTATTCTCACATAACTTATAAGTAAAAATAACTCAAACATACTCATCTTATACTAACATCAAATACATGATTTATAAACTATTAAACTTGTCTTAAACTTGCTTGGTAATAAAAATTATAACTTAATTCTCATACCATACAACTTTTAATCATAACATCA
Source organism: Striga hermonthica (assembly GCA_902706635.1). NCBI lineage: Eukaryota > Viridiplantae > Streptophyta > Magnoliopsida > Lamiales > Orobanchaceae > Striga > Striga hermonthica. The sequence continues at coordinate 14,785 of CACSLK010034500.1, read as the reverse complement.
AATCATGATATTAATATGCAAGACTTGAAACAATTTATATAAAATTGTATTCTTAACATATTAAACTAAAACTTGGTCACTTTACTCATCACTTAATAATATGAGAAATTTCTTATCAATTACTCTTAAGACTTTACAATGAAATACATCATATATGCCATCTAATCATAATAACACATTCATTTCTCACCTTAATATCATGAAATTCACTTTGCATGCTAACTTCAAAATCTTTATCTCAAATTATATCATGCCAAATAACTAAATTCTTGTTCTTATATACTCCTCATTTACACAAGAATTACTCATCCAAATCATACTTTATTGGATAATCTAATATCAATGAACACATTTACTTTATAATTGATCTTAAAACAACTTAAACTCATGGAATTCATAAAATCAATTATAATCTCAACTTCAAATTCATTAACCTACATGCTAATAACAACTTAACTCATCTAAAACATAAATTTAAGATAAGAAGTTACCTCCTTGAACTTGAAAACTAACTTGAAAACATGCTAGAACTTGAACTTGAAAACTTTGATTCTTCACTTCAAAATTACTTCACTCTACTAAAATTTCCACCACTCAAACTCTCAAATAAACTTATATAACCTTGAAACATTTCTTTGGTATGAAATTTCAGATTTTGAAGCCCTCTATTTATAGCCAAAATTTTGGAATAAAATACTTTGAAGTGAAAAATTTAACAAAATAAATAATCAAACTTATTAACATTAATCAACATAAAAAAATATCCTTACCTAACTTTAAATCATCAGCTTTACTTATTTAAATGCTCAAAATTAACTTTAGTTGACACCAAGTTCAAAATAATGAAAATCTGAACTTTCTGCCGATCACACGACCCGTGTGACAAGTCACACGACTCGTGTGAAAATGACATAGCTAAAATTCTGTCGGTGCTTGACTTCACACGACTCGTGTGACTTGTCACACGACTCGTGTGACTTCACATGACTCGTGTGACTTGGTCACACGACTCGTGTGAAAAAGTCGAAACTTATATTAAATGATACATTGAGCCACACGAATCGTGTTAATCGTCACACGACCCGTGTGACTTCACACGACCCATCTGGCTACCCACACGACCCGTGTGACGTGAAACTTCAAAATCTTAACTTCTTTGACCTCAAAATAGCTCGATCTTGTAGATAAACTGATACTTAATACTAATAACTGAATGGGATATTATTGTAAACCTAACCAAGTTATGCCACGTGTACACTAGAGGCCAGCTCTCTATACGCTGCCAATCTCCGAAGTCACTTCAAGCCGTATATTTATGTTTTCCATATAAACAAAACTCAAAGTCTACAGCTTTATAAAGTCTCTACACCCAGCTAAGTTCAACCACTTTATCAACAAGTAATTAATGTTTACTTGAAAACAAATTTAAAATTACCCCTTAAGTTAATTTTTTTTTGGGCAAACTACATTTTACCCACCGAGTTTTGGACCTTTAACGAAATCCACCTCAAGTTTTGGTCATACTACATTTTCCCCCTTTGACTGGGTTAAAGGTTGTGCCACTGCCAGAAATTAATGAAATGACAAAAAAACCTCACTTTACTCCATCCAAAAAAAAAAAAGGAAGAAACATTTTCTCTCTCTTATGCGGTTTTCCCTGTACTTCGTTTATTTTTTTATTTGTACAGTTGACCTATTTTTTTAAGACTAGGGGGGTTATTGTAGTTTGGCAAAAACTCAAGGTGCATTTAGTTGAAGGACCATAACTCAGGGGGTAAAATGTAGTTCTCCCATATTTATTTATTTTTTTGAAAGAAAAATTTCTTTACAATTGTTGGAAATCAGCCAACTCTGATTGATACAAACGTCCAACGGCACTGACGGGAGAATACAATCACCAAAACTAGTCAATAGACTATTACAAATGGACATACAAAATAAACTATGACCAACCATTTGATATTACTAGGAGAAAAATTCCTCCAACGGAATGATTCTATTGTTGGATATACCTCGGAACATATTAAAATCTGAACTCGGGCATATCATTAATTATCGGGTTAAAGCACCAGTTAATAAATCTTAATAATAGATTTACCGTGACTGAAAACAATCGGACCAGACTAATCGTCATTAAAAACGGCGTGTAACACACAACAGGCCGAACAAGATCTGCCCAACCACACAAGACAATATCAATTTAATTTAGTTGAATTGATTTTAATATATCAAATTTACTTCAATCATTATTTTAAAGATAATTTTTAGTTAAAATAATAACTATACATTTATAATGAAAAATAATAATTGTACTACAAAGATTGTGACAAATATGTGCAAAAAGATTAACTATATTTTGTACTACAAAGATTGATGATACTTAATCTAACTCAAATAATAAATTTGTTTACCTTTGACTAGGTAGGGAGGTTTCACGTTGTGCAGCATATAGTGAATAGTAGCCCAGTAATTTGGACATTTTTTTAACCTTTGTTTAGAGGAAATAGAGTATTGTAAGTAAAAATATAAATTGAAATCATAAAATTTTAGCAACTGCTATGTACAATGTTTTGATTGTGGAAGGTTAGACGAACAATATCTATATATATTTATGTTCTCTGTGTACAACCATTTGATTTCACATTCCTATTTTGTGTACAACGGCATCTCTCAGTCTCGTACCTATCAAATCACATAGAAACTACCTTAGGACAAACTGTGAGTTGACATAGTTTTGTCCTCCTGCGTCATTCATTCTAGTTAATAATGTTACCATACTGCCATTTACCATCACAACTTTTAGTCTGTATATGGCTTGTTTTTTAAAGAGTTCCATTTGTCTCAAGCTCATGAAGCTCGTCGCCGTTGTCATGTACTCATCAATCGGGATGAATAATATGTCCCTTCTGTTTTCCCTACTACTTTTTCGTGCACGGCAAAAACTAGAATAGTTCAATTTGTAGCCGAGTAAATAGGGATGAAAGGCATTGAAAAGGGGCTTGCAGGATAATCATACAAATATGGCAGTCATACATTTACATTATGCAAGCACATAAGTTCAATTGAGATGTGTTATCAATAGCTAAAAAATTTCTGGAACAAAGCATCTAGAGAAAATCGAAGCAGCATAGCAAGGAGAAGACATATTTCTATTGTCGTAGACATCAAGATGAATAGCTAGAAATAGGAGTGTATACAAGTAAATTTTGAGCCAATTAAATGGCGACAAGTGTCAAATTCCATGTCAAAATCAATTTAATAATTTTCTATTTTATTTGAGAAATTAATCAAATTTAATTCCTAAATTAAAATAGTTAATTAATTGATTATTTAATATATATTGTTGGTCAATTAAAGAATGCCACATATATATTTTGAAGGCCAATTAAAAAATGCCACATGTTATTTTCTTGGAGAGTAAAATAAATAATTATTTCTTTTAATAATTATTAAAGAGATAATTAAGTGGAAATTCATGGACCAATCAAATTGAAGTCTTCTTTTTCAAGACTCTCTCTCCTAATTATCTCTTTAAATAATTATTAAGAGACAAATATTGGAAATTATGGACCAATCAAATTAAAGTCTTCTTTTCCAAGACTCTCTCTCCCAATACCTATAAATAGGGCTCTCCCTAAGGTGAAAAAAAACAGAATTCATATTCAAGTTCCAAATTCAAGAGCTCTAGAGAATTCTCTCCACGAAATTCAAGTGTTCTTGAAGATCCAAAAGCGTTCTTGAAGATCCGAAGGAAGATTCAAGCGCATTCAAGCCCAAAACCGACGTTCAATCCGGAAACAAGTTGCCAAGCCTCCGAATTGCGTTATTAAAGTCAAAGTGTTTTGAAGATTCAAAGGCATTCTTGAAGACGCGAAGGAAGATTCAAGCACGTTCAAGCCCAAAACTGACGTTCAATCCGGAAACAAGCTGTCAAGCCTCCGAATTACGTTATTAAAGTCAAAACCGGCATAAAGAAGATCAAAATCAACTTTGCGGCAAAGACCAATGATTCGTGTTCTTCACGTTCTTGGGAAATCACGACGTTCGATTCGAGATCAAGCTATCAAGCCCTCGAAGAAACATTATTTAAATCCGTATTCAAGACTGACGGAGATCAAACTGAAGATTAGTCTCCAAAAGTCTCAAGTCTATTTGAAGATCGCTCTTGAATAAATTAATCAGAGGAATAATAGAGATTTGTAATCCACTATATTTCATTTGATCCGTTGAAAATCCATTTGTACGAATTTCTCGTGTTTATTAATTCAATAATACGAAATTTTGCGTTACAAATTTTTGGCACGCCTGGTGGGACAATCTCTACCTCTCATCTATTTTCTTCAAGATAAGTGCAACGATGACTCATCCCAAGTCAACTTTTTCAAGTTCTGCAAGTGAAAGTGTTGGTGTCGTAACAAGAAGCATGGCAAAGAACAAGAGTGTATCTCTGGAAGGAAATTCTCACCAAGTCGAGGAAAATCGGCCGCCTTTGATAAACCAAGAGGAAGATTTGAGAGACGATTCTTCATCGACACCTTTCTCAATAGAGGAACATGTTATGATGACGAACGCATCAACCATTGAAGAGCAACTTGCAACCATGGCAAAAACAATGGAGACGCTGATGAAACATGTCCAAAATCAAGACTCCACAATTTTAAAGTTGCTAGAAAGAGTCGACAAAGCTGAGACTAGCCGAGCTGGGGGCAAGCAAGGTGAAACACATGAGGAAGAAGAAACTTCTAAAGAAAATGAGGTGAAACAAACTGAAAAAGAGAAGTCTTCGTCAGAAATCCATGTTTCTTCAAGTGGACTCATACCAACTGACCAACTCAAAGAATTCATCAAAGGAACCATCAAGGACAAGTTTGATGGAGGCTCCAAGTCATCTTTGACTTATTCGAAGCCATACACTCAAAGGATTGATAGCTTGAAGATGCCTGCTGGATATCAACCACCGAAGTTCCAACATTTGATGGTAAAGGTAGCCCGAAACAACACATAGCCCACTTCATTGAGACTTGCAACGATGCTGGAACATATGACGATCGTCTGGTGAAGCAGTTTGTTCGATTATTAAAGGGAAATGCGTTCGAGTGGTACACCGACTTGGAGGCGAATTCTATTGATAGCTGGGAGCAACTAGAGCAAGAGTTTCTCAATCGTTTCTACAGCACACGAAGGACAGTCAGCATGATTGAGCTCACTCATACAAAGTAGTGGGATGAAGAGGCTGTTATTGACTACATCAACCGATGGAGAAATCTAAGTCTCCATTGCAAGGATCGACTGTCTGAAGCTTCGGCTATTGAAATGTGACTCAAGGGATGCACTGGGTCTCCGATACATTCTGCAAAGAATTCAACCGAAGTCGTTTGAAGAACTAGCCACTCGTACACATGATATGGAGTTAAGCATGTCTGCAAGTGGGGTCAAGAATCCACCTGTGCATGAGCCTCAAAGATTCAAGGACCAGAATGAAGCCAAGAAAGGGGGCAAGTTCTCATCTAGAGCGCCTATCAAAGAGGTAAAAGAAACAATGACGGTCAATGCAAGACCCATCAAACTCAAGGGAAACACAAGCGAGAAAGTTGTGGAAAAGAAAGAAGTCCCTCAAGAAAGGGGGCAAAGAAAGTTAACCTTGAAGGAGATGCAAGCCAAACAATATCCTTTTCTTGACTCTGATGTTTTTGGAATTTTCGACAACTTGATTCGGGAACAACTTATCGAGCTTCCGGAGATGAAACGACCTGAAGAAGCAGGACAAGTTGACAATCCAAAATACTGTAAGTATCATCATTTGGTGAGTCACTCCATCGAAGATTGTTTCGTCTTCAAAGATAGAGTTATGCAACTAGCACGACAAGGCAAGATATCACTTGAAGAAGACAAAGGGACTGCGAACTTTGCTTCAATTGTGACTTGCGAGGAAGGATATGAAAGTTTCGCTTGTAATGTGACGAGCGAGAAAGATGATGTGCCAAGTGATGAGGAGTCAACTGATGAAAAAGAGCAATGTGACCATGAAGACAATGATGCAGCAGTCACCTTTACAGATGAAGACTTGATGTTGGGCTCAAAACCCCATAACAGGCCTTTATTCGTAACTGGTTACACTTGCGAGAAAAAGGTGAATCGCATATTGATAGATGGAGGTTCTGCTGTGAACATTTTGTCTCTACGTACTTTAAAAGAGCTAGAGGTCCCGACGGATGAACTCTCAAATAGTCGGTTGATGATTCAAGGCTTTAACCAAGGGGGGCAACGAGATCTAGGCATAATTAGATTGAAGTTAGTAATCGGAGAGATGACTTCAAATGCTCTTTTCCATGTGATAGATGCCAAAACCTCTTATAACATGTTATTGGGACGTCCTTGGTTGCATGAGTATGCAGTGGTGCCTTCTACTTGGCATTAATGTTTCAAATACTGCCAAGATGGTGTAGTAAGGAAGGTTCTTGGAGACGATAACCCTTTTACTGAAGCCGAGTCTTATTTTGCTGATGCCAAGTATTATTTTGAAGAGGTTAAGGCTGTTGGCACTAAAGACATTCCCATCAAACAACCAAATGGAGCCAAAGAGAAGAAAGCCAAGAATCTTGCTGGGAACGACCCTCTTGATGGGCTGGTGTTGCCGTTGCCTAGTCTCGATGCCAAGAAACCAACCACTCAACCCCTGGGAAAGTTTGTCCGCCCAATCGAAGGAGCTAAGACGGAGCACGGAGGGGAGCTTCAAAACTCTAAGTATTACGATCCAAAAGCATATAAACTTCTTGTCAAATCTGAATACGATCCAAAAGAAGTGAGTACTTTGGGAACACTTATTCCGCAAGCAGCAAAAACTCAAAAGAGGGATTCTGGAGTGGCAAAAACTAGAGTTGGTCTCAGATTTGCGGCACCAAATCCAGTTCAGATCGCCATAAAACGAGTCAATTCTAATCATGTGTCCGAAGAAGGATTTTCATCCATTGATCATTTGAAGCATAGAGAAAGAAGATCGGTATTTGAACGGCTCGGACCCATTCAAGAGTTAGAGTCCAAAAGAACTAGCCATCAAAGACTTGGTATTCGAAGGATGGTAAGATACGGGAAGATAGAGAGAAAGTTCCACGAGCTTCGAAACTTGATACCGTCACGAATGAAGAGACATACCACATTGATTGTTTCATGTGGTAATGTCTTGCAGACGAAGATGCAAACAATTGTGCACACGAGAGTAAAGGGTGAAGAAGAAAGTGATGGAGAAAGCGTCGCTTCGACTAATCAAGTGTGTATTGTTGCCCCAAGAGAAAATCCTCGAAAGTAACAATTGTGCAGACGAAGATGCAAACAATTGTGCACACGAGAGTAAAGGGTGAAGTATGGGAAGTTACCGGATGATCTGCGATAAAGAGTTGATGTGCGGCGGCGTGCACCTCGTTTTATCTATTATAAGGGCACTCTCTATAGGCAATCCTTCGATGGAGTCTTTTTGAGGTGCTTAGGAGATGATGAAGCCGTCAGAGCAATGGAGGAAGCTCATTCTGGAATTTGTGGTGCTCACCAATCAGGCCCGAAGCTACATTTTCGGATCAAGAGAATGGGATACTATTGGCCGATAATGGTTAAAGACTTTATGGACTATGCCCAAAGATGTCAGCCATGTCAATATCATGCAAACTTCATTCACCAATCACCCGAGCCGTTACATCCCACTATTGCTTCATGGCCGTTTGATGCGTGGGGTCTTGATGTGGTTGGACCTATGACAAAGTCCTCTGGTGGTCACCTATATATTTTGGCTGCAACTTATTATTTCTCTAAGTGGGCTGAAGCAGTGCCTCTTAAGGAAGTGAAGAAAGAAAATGTCGCTGACTTCATCCGTCTTAATATCATCTATCGATATGGGATCCCTCGATATATAATAACGGATAATGGAAAGCCGTTTTCAAACAGACATATTGACAAGCTTTGTGAAAAATTTGGTTTCAAGCAACAAAAGTCCTCTATGTATAATGCTGCGGCTAATGGACTTGCTGAAGCATTCAATAAAACTTTGTGCAATTTGTTGAAGAAAGTAGTTGCGAAATCGAAATGAGATTGGCATGAGAGGGTTGGAGAAGCCTTGTGGGCATACCGAACCACTTTTAGGACGCCGACTCAAGCCACTCCTTATGCACTTGTCTATGGCGTAGAAGTAGTTGTTCCCCTCGAGCAGCAAATTCCATCATTGAGGATAACATTGCAAGAAGGATTGACAGAAGAATAAAATGCGCGCCTTCGCCTTGAGGAGTTGGAGGCTCTCGATGAGAAAAGACTAGAAGCTCAACAACGACTGGAATGTTATCAAGCACGTCTTTCTAAGGCTTTTAACAAGA
>CACSLK010034472.1:0-11933 GCA_902706635.1 Striga hermonthica | reverse complement strand
ATTCCTTTCATTGGAACCAGCCCAATAGAATATTTTCTTACTCTCTTCCGGAAGAGATTTGGGGAAAAAAATGCTATAAAGTTTTTGCTTTTTCTAGCCTTTTTTCTTACTTTTTTTATGCTATGCTATTTTTGAAAAGCCTATTATTGATGAGCGGAGGGGATTTGTTTGCGGTCGCAGAACAAATTCTCCGCCATTCAGGAGTTGGTGGATCCGGTGGGCTACCACAGCTTCCTGGTCCCTCTGACCCCGCAGCGCTCCCTGTTGTCGGAGCTGGAGAGGAGGGAATGCGGGATGAGCGTGAGCCAACCGCGGGGTTTAGAATAGAACTCCCAGAAGGAGTGTCTCCCGATGGAGTCTTTTTGGAAATAGCGGATCCCCTCATCTCTCCTGAGGAACGCTTCCATGAAATATGGAGAGCGGAGGAGACCGGCCTCAATCATTTTTGCAAACAAGATAAGTGGCTCTATCCGAATCAAAGGCAAATCCAACTCGTTGCACGGGTTGAACGGAAGCTCGAAATGGCCCTCCGCTCCCGATACACAGATGAGAGTCTTTCTGCACTGAGACCACAATGGCGGCAAATCGCCTTTGCTCCAAATTACAATACCAATTCCGGCCATTACTTTATGAATGTTCAAGCCCTTAAAAAACTGAATAAGTTTGATAGTGTAACAATAGTAGCTAGCCCTTCTTATAAGCGAATTGAAGCGGCCGTAACGGGATTGGCGTCGCTTGACTTAAAGCGGTGGCGCTAGGCTAGTCATAATAAATAAAGAATAAGGGGTTGGTTTTTCGTTCGCAACAAGGTAGCCGAAGGGAAATCCTATGGCTGGATCGAATCCGGAAGGAAGCCTCGCATTGCAGGTTAGCGCTGTAGTTTTCTTTCTTTTGACTTCTTCCCTACCCTAAGACCATGAATACGGGCTCAAGCTAAGACGGAGGTTCGAGCTTACCCAATCCTAAATCTTGTTCCATCCTAAGAGATTTATGCTTCAGCTTCTTCCGATGCCGAGTACGATTCTTCTTATGATTCTCAGTCTGATTACGCGGTGGCTATTCAGTTAAAGCTCCCCGAGGCATAAGATGGAGTTAAGGCTCCTGGTCCCGCTACCAATGATCTTGCTGATTCTCTTTCCGGTCGTCCGCGTAAATCGCTTTATCGACTTACTAGGGTTGGTGTTGCTACAAGCTCCTTTCCTCTCGTTCTGATGCTAGCCGAACTACTTTCCGTGGTTCTGATAGCAGCCAAACTTCATCTTCCGGTCTTATCAATTAGCCGTTAAGACCCTCTCCTTTCAGTCGAGCTTCTTCGCCCCTCTCTGATCCGCTTTTCCCTTTCTGCTGTTAAAAGATCTATCCTCTTCGCGACCTTTCACCGGGATCAACTACTTGCTTGTTATTCTTCAGGAATCAGCTCTAAAGACCCGCTACCGATGAGGGGCTGGTTTTCTTTTTTGACAGCATGGGTTGGATAGCTCACCGGTCATGGTCAATTGCATCGAACCTGAGGCTTTTATAAAGCTAGGTTTAGGAAGGAAGAAGGCCGGATATCACAATCATGTAAGTCATAATAAAAGGTGAAGGCGCCCTAGAACCAGGACCCAATCGACAAGGAAAGGCTACTGAGCCACTTGGCTTCGTTCACTCCTAACTAAAGCTGTGAATCCCGGAAAGTGAACTCCGAAAGAAGGTACCTCGGGTGAGGAGGAATTGAATCTCTTATGGTTTTCGCTTTTCTCTTGGAGTTCCTATCTTCAGAGGGTGTCTTAGAGCTACACATCTTCAAAGCTTGGCTGATAAAGTAAGGGCTAAACTCTCAGTTCAGGATGGAAGGGTAAATCCCTTTCTTTCTTTAGCAGGCAGAGTCCACTAGTTCAATCAGTTATTCAAGCTATGTTACTTCATTTTTGATTTACAAATGGCCTGGGTGGGTGATGTAATGGATCCGAGATTTTCTTTATATGGTCTAGGGATGCTCGAGAACAATGCTTCACTTAGACTTAGACAAATTGATTGATGAGTTGTACTCCCAAGGCGTAATGCCGCAATAGTGGTACCTTCTAGTTAGGTCACAACAGTGTCATGGTTTTACCCGCATGTAACCGAACCTAGGTTATCTATACAATGTAGTGTTACCACATCTACCTGTATAGGTCTCGTACTGAATATGGGAAATTTACCGCCACTTACCCAACATTTTAATAGAAGGACAGACAGCGGGATCTAATTAGCTTAAGAATTCAACCTACTTCTACTGAACCTAACGTGATTGAATAGACGAGTTCTTTTCCGTGAATAACTTTCATAATTAATATATTGGAACGAGAAAGGTGTCAGGATCCCGGCTATTGTTTTTGCAGAAAGATTCAATTAGAATCGCCGCTTTTCGACGGAGATCGTTGATGGTATAATTTACCTGTGCTTGTGGTAGATCCACTTCTGCCACCTAGTTACCAATCATCAGCTGGGGGTGTCCTCTTTCGTTTTGGGTCCACTTGTAGTAGGTTGTCGGGGCGCGAATCCGTTGCTTTTTCTGTCAGCGGCTTAGTTTTCTCTCAATTATATCGACCCTGACGGTTGCGTTTTCAGTATGCTTCTTTCATTCCGGCTTTACGTCATAGGGGTGCTACAGCTATCGCTAGCCCTTTTTTTTGTTTTCCAGCTGCTCAAAGGCTTGATTCAAGATGTAGGGAATGCTTGATAGTGGAGTGAGGAACGTAATAGTCGATAGATACGAACTACACGGAGCAAAATCAATCGCTATCTCACTCTATTGACAGACTCTCTGATAGGTCCTTTGATACTCGTATAGGTGTGATTTGAATAAAACAACTTTTTAGTCTATCGAGGTCTATCGAGTAAGCCTTTAGGTGCTTCAAGAGCTCGACCGAAAGGAAAGGAACTAACCAAGCGAACTCCTGATTTCTAGAACTTTTGACCTACGACACAGGCTTCCCCAAACCGGCCTTCAAGGACAAATCCGCGGGGTCCCTACTAAGGGCCTTTTTCCACCCCCTTAGGTTTGGGAGAGCTAATGTTCCCAGTCGAGCAGATTTGAGCAAATTCACTTCTTTTCCTTCAAACAAGCAAGGGATTGAGCAAGACGCGCGAAAGCCGTTGCGCGTTAGCGCATCCGTTTGATTGCTGAAGCGAAGTGAAGTCAAAAATAAGGGAGAGGATCGACAAAGTTGAGTCGACTTACAAGGAAACAAACGAAGCGAAGCGCAGTGAAGTCCTGGTTGGGTCAATGTAATTGAGAGGAGTAGGATTATTGATGGACTGGTTCAAGCTTTCCTTTTGGGAAAACAGAGCCTTGAGAATGTCGAAAGTAGTTGGTTCAGGCGGTACCGGGACTTCTTCATCTGAGCGTACTTCCATCAGCTTCAGGAAGTGCAGTTGAAGTAGAGTCGTATTACCAGTAGAACATTCATTCGACCTAGTACCAGCGCCTGCCCTATGAGCTAACTTTCCATTTGACGGCAAAAGAGCAATAGGACCTGTGAAAGTAACATCTTTGACTTATATACACGAGAGGATTTTCTTAATCAAGCCAAGAGGAATCGATGACACAGTCCATACCAGGTAGATTTAGGAGGGCAGTGAATGCCCGGTAGCAAAGGTGCGAAGCAGACTCGGCTTAACTTCACTTGAGTTCGGTTTCCCCTGTAAATAATGAAATAAGCTTTTCTTCGCCCTTTGTAGATAGGGGAGCCGGTAATGAACTTGGTCTAAAAAGAAGAGAGAAGTGGGAACAAACTCCGACGTCAGGACACAGACCCCGTCTAAGTAGAAGTCCACCTTGTATCAGGATCAGGATCCATGTAATTGAGAAACCTTCCTCCAAGAATCTCGTAAGCAGCATTCTCCAAAGATTGAGAAAGAAGAAAGGGTGGGTCCCCCCATAGTTGTAATCTTCTTTCTAAACAACTCATTTGTCTTCTTCTTTCCGCGGTCTAGCTAGTTCGAATAGGAGCGAACGAACGGGCGAATGGGCGAACCAGAATCTCCTTAGCACAAATAGAAAGATGAGAGGTTCGACGAAGGTGAGGCAATGAGAATTGTTGATGATTCGGAGGAACTCAAATGTGGTGCGGCTCTCTTCGACCAGTTCAGGTTCGATGCAATTGACCTGCCTGTTTCGGAAAATGCCTTGCTGGCGAACTTCGAAGACGACTCGAGAGAGAATTTGAAACCCTAAATGACCGCAAGGGAGCTTAGAAATGCGTACTTTCTCGTTCTTTTCCGATAGACGTCCCCGGGTGATATGCTCATGAAAGGGCTCAACAAAAGATTGAGAAAAGGTTTAAAGAATCAAAATCCACCTCCGCGGCAAGTTATATTAAGGTAAGCTTGAATCTTCATTAGGCAGAGCAACTAGCTGCTGCAGGATTGGACGTCTATCTCCCCATCTTTCTTTTTTCTATGATCTTTCGAGTCTTTCCTTAGACAAGGCTACGAATCGAAGAGCATTGATCAAAAACATGCTATTGAATCCACTGCTAGTCTTTCTCAATTACACCTTTCCTTTTTCACTCTTTGACTTCAAACAAGCAAGGGATTGAGCAAGACGCGCGAAAGCCGTTGCTTGTTCAGTGAAGGATAAAGTATTGGTGGGATGGAGCTTTATTCCCTACTTCGTTCATTCTTCTTTAGCAGCGGTTAGCAGACTCAAGGGGCTTTTGGGGAAGTGACGTGAACCGCAAGACCAGAGAAAGCGAGTTCAGTGCTTTGCTGGTTACGCTCCCCTTTAGGGCTTTTTTAAAAATAGTGGATTATATCACCCGGTAAGAAAGGAAAAAGCCAGAGCGGAAGAGCAGGATCAAGATCTGGTGTCGAAGAATCGATACCGAAGTCTGTAGCAGAACTCTCTTTCTTTTTGAGTGGCTTCAGCTTCATGAGAGGGAAGAGAGGAAGAACCACAGCTGCTCTCTTTCCTCATCAGCCAACCAAGATCCTTTTCGACGAAGGTTCAGTTTCAGCCGCCGTAAAAAAGGAGGGTGCTTGATCACTTAGACCATTTGATACCGATCATCTTGCCCATTCACAGATAAGAAAGAAAAGAACTCGTTCCCTTTTCGCTTGCCCAGCAGAAAGAATGTAGGAATTCTTTGGATGCTTTCTTGGCAATTCGGCCATTTGCTCTAGCAACCGCTGAAGTAGCTACCAAAATCGGCCTGATGAGGGCGCCCTCACCCCAAGCCCAGTGTTGAGACCTCTGAAAACTTTGATTTTCTGACAAGCTTAGCTAGCGCCATACCTGTAGTAGGAGATCGTTGGATTGACGAGAAAGATCCCTGACGCGGTTGAGGGGCAGCTGACCGATAGACTTCTTAGAATCTTAGAAAGAAGCTGCGGACTCCCGCCCGGCGCACAGCGCTCTTTCGGTCGGGAATTCATCGTCTAGCTTGCCTTCGTATAGGGTCCGTACTCTAACTCCTATTCCCTTGCTCTTGCCCCGGTCTTTCTCTAATTCAAATACAAATAATAGGGAAGTGGCGTCTTCAATCACACTCACATATTTCGTATAAAGTACCACCAGGGCCACCTTTAGAGTTTCACAAGGTCGCTCTCTAGTGCTAATCATCCGGCCTGCTGCCTTCTTTCGGGTGATTCTTCTTTAGCAGCTTGAAAATGGGTTTACAGGTTGCAGTGAGGTTTGAGATGAAGCGGGCAATGTAGTTGATCCTTCCCAGAAAAGCCCTTCTTTCTTTCTCGGTTCGTGGGATCGGCATCTCCTGAATGGCCTTCACTTTATTTTATCGTGGTCAACTTCGATTCCTTTCCTCGTTTACTGACAATGAAAACCAGCAATTTCCCTGATTTGGCTCCGAACGTACGTACACTTGGCCGGATTCAAAGGCTGCTGGTACTTCCTGAGTCGATCGAAGAGCTTCTTCAAATTAACTAAATGATCTTCTTACTGCCTAGATTTAGCATGAATGTCATCTACATACACCTCGATCTCCTTATGCATCATATCATGAAATAGAGTGACCATGGCGCGCTGGTAGGTTGACCCGGTTTAGACCAAAAGGCATCACCTTGTAGCAGAAAGTGCCCCATTCTGTAATGAAGGTTGTCTTCTCTCTGTCTTCCTCAGCCATATTAATCTGGTTTGTAACCCGAGAATCCGCCCATGAAGGAGAGAATTCTTCATGTCCCGCAGTATTGTCGACGAGCATTTCTATGTGTGGTAGCGGAAAATCATCTTTCAACCTTTGTAGTTGAGTATCGGTACTCGAGTTCCATGTGAAAAGGACAGATCAGTCGAAGGCGGATGCCTTTAGTTGGTGAGGGCCTACCTTCGGTGAGCTACTTCATTAGGATTGGGTGGGTGGAAATTTCGAATAAGGTCCACCCCTTGGATCAGTGTCAAATTAGGTATTATGTATGTAAGGTATACACCCTTGCTTCTTCCCTGCTTTGATGTCTGAATCCAGCTCGAGCTATGGGTTGGGCGGGTAATAGACCGTCCAACATAGCTCTTTTGGGGGATCGAATAATAAGAATTTCCGATATCGGGAACTCACTTTATCTACGAGATGTTTCCGGCCGGGAGGGATAGAAGGAATAGCCGAAGGCAAGACTGAATGATTCATAAATCATAGGCAGGGGGTTGAAAATCTCAAACTAGGTTGGTCGAAGAATAGGAGGACAATTCGGTTGAAGCTGCTATGCCCTCTTATTCGAGTCCTTTTATTGCAAGTATACACGATGGAAGCATCCCAAGCCCAACAGAGTTCCGATTTTTCAGGGATGCCCGAGAAGCCATCTTCTTCTATCTCCGGTGCCAGGGAAGGTTCGAAGTCAATGGAAGCTATCGATGGAAGTGACTCCGTATAATAAGGAAGTGGACCGGGCGCGACTAATATCATTTCAGTGCCAAGCGGAACCAAGGTGATCAGATGCTAGCTCGTGAAATCAAGACTTCGATCAAATCTAGCTCCTTCCCTCCCCTCTCTGCCCTTATGGCACAACACAGACTCCCGCTCAAAGAGCACACCACCCTAATCCATAAACCAAGGAAATGCCCGCCGTCATGCTTTTAAACGAGATAGGCCTTCCACCTGCCTGGGGCGATTGATCGATTCTGCCGTTGACTCTAGGAACGAAGGAGAAGCTGTGAGCAAATCCACTTCTTTGATAACTTGTTTTAGGTTTAGAGACTAGAAGTCAATGCTCAAGTCCGTCTCGGGAAGCCAAGGTTAGTTTATTTACTCGCTTCGGGCTAGGGGGGACAGACTCATGGATATTTCTCAATAGTCAGAATTGAAAGACGGCAAGGAAATGAGGAGCGAAGCGAGACGTACCTACTTAGATACAGGCAAGCAAGTACAGAAGTAGGGAAGCTCAGCCTCAAACAACTTAGTAAATACTACTCTCTACCAACAGCGAGAAAGACATATAGCCAGAAAGAGAGGAAGACAGGAAAGCAGAGATAGATAGCGCGGCTTCCTTCTTATAGTAAGAAATACATAATGAGGAAAGAGAGGAAGGTCTGAGGCTACGAGTCAATACAATAACTGATCTATCTTCCCTTCCGGGGTGTGCTTTGAGTAGTTTGGTTCTTCCCCTTCTACTTCCAATGAAAAAGTCAGGGTGAGCTCGATCGACCATGGGTGTTTTCAGTAGTCAGTATATCTTATTCTATTCCATAACTACCATATTAATTCCCATCTCATTTACCAGGCGTTTTTCTGCCAGCCACGAAATAGAGACAATTCATGGCATGGGACGGAGGAATCCGAGCGATCGATATATACCTTTATCAGCCCCAACCCTTGGAACATTACAGTACTGCCCCAGGTGGACAAGGAAGAACCGACATCAAGGTTCCCAATATATTGGAGTTTAGTTGTTTTTCTGAAAAAAAAGAGCATCAATTAGGCAGGTAAAAGCCCCGTGTACTAATAATAAATGTGCTTTTCTTTTTCGTGTAGTTCTTAGCAAAGACTGGATAGCTTGCCAGTTTGTTTGGCGCAGCATTCTTCCAAGAAGCAACATCACTCATCCTCATACCGAGTAGAGCGATTAGTTGAGTCTACATTTCAATAGGAATCGGCATCGGAGCTCCATAGCACCGTTTCAGTCGAACGATCAGCAGGCCACGATAGCAGACAGAGGCATAGTCTTTATTAAGCAGAGATAGATGAGCTAATTGTTTTATCTTACTTAGTGTGGCTTACGCCATTCATTAGCGGGATCTTTCTCTCTCTCCCCAAGCCAGGATAGCCTGAATCAGATATTAGGGAAGGTGCCTCTCCACATTCAAGGACGGAGAGTTCTCTACCCATCTGTTTCAGTTCCTGGACTTGAATCTAAGGCTTTCCTTTTGCTTTGTCCTCCCCGTTTTGGGTGTCACTATAATATATGCACAGAATGTGTTCCTGGCTGTAATAAAATAAAAGCTTTGCTCGATTCCTAAAGAATGGGATAGACATGGCCTAGGAAACTTCTCTTGACCTTTGGGACTGGCAAGCCAACCTGCAGTAAAGGTAGATACTAAAAAGTAGAGTTCATCTGATTGAGAGCCGCAACCCACCAGTTCTCTTTAAGTCCTCAAGGAAGTACGTAAAGTTAAGAGAGCTAGATTCATTACTTGATAAAAGAGCTGAAGCTGATAGAGATGCTTCTATTTGAATATATCTCTCCCTCTTCTTAATTGATTGTACCGGTTTTTCATCTCCTTCAGGTTTCAAGTCTTGGATTTGCTCCTCATTTTTCATTCTCTTCTGATTCTGGGTAGCTTTTATTCCTATAAATAGCGAATCTTTCATCTACAGAATCGAAGGAAAGATGAGTATACCGTAGATGATCAGCACAACTCTCTGCCACGTCGCTCATCTAGAGGTTTTAAAGAAAGAATTCCCCGTCCGATCTAAGAATAGAAAAGAATGTTCTTCCTAACATTCAAACCTTTACTAGGTATTTGTCTTGCAATGAGTCACCCTAGGAAAAGAACTGCTTTCCGGCCTTTCACTTGTCGCTTGGGGAACAGTCTCTAGATGTTCCAGTAGCTTTGCTTTATTCTAAGTGATTTTTGTACAAGACCAGCTCGAAGCCTGGATTTTTTGTTAGATTCTTTCCTTTTCAAAGATGCGCTCTCACTCCTACTACCAGAAAGTGATTAAAGGCCTTCATAAGCTTCTCTTTGTTGTTTAAGAGAAGTATTCGCCTTAGAGTCTCAATATGAGAAAGGATAGGAAGCGGGCAACATGAGTATGCTACTTCCTGCGAGAATGGCCCTCCCTACTACAGACTACGCTCGAAAAGTTGGTGATAAGCAAGAAGAAAAGAGAAGTCCCGAGAAGTCAAAAACTTAGCCTTTCTAAAGTGAAAGTAGTGATTCCCTTTCTTCCTCATTACGCTTCGCTTGACTTTAGTTGGGAAGAGTCAGATTCATATATAGAAATGAAAACACCCCGTAATGCTTGTATTCCCTTACTGAACGGAAGGAACGGTTTCCCTACTCGCTTGCTAATGGACTATAGCCGGAACGAGGGCACGGATTATATACCAAGTCTTTCCTATTCTTTTAGTCTTGCGGGTGAAAGCCTCGAAAAAGGCTTAGCCATTTCCTAGCAACACAGGGCAGACTAGAAAGGCGAGAGGATAGCGTAGCTACATGAAACCAAGTCATTCTTTCTAGAATACTTGCGGGCATGCGAGACTGGAACCAAGGCCAAGGGCAGGAACTCCACCAACAGGAAATCCTATCATCAACCAATAGGCCAGGATAGATGTAATTTAGAAGCCGAGGAGCTATAAAAGTCAAAATCAAACTAGAAAGCGGCTCCGCTTGAAGGCAATTCTTAAAAAAAAGCCCAGGTCAAGACTAGACTAGGGGTAGGTGTGTAAGCAGCCAATCCAATAGTGCTTCTTACGAAGAAGTGTTTCAAGTCAGGGCCTAAGGAAGTGAGTATTCCCCTACTAGCCTTTGTTGGACGGTTTCAGGCCAAGAGTGAGAACTGCTTGCCGGATGAAAGTCCCTGCACTAGAAAGAGAAAGAGGAGCATCCAATGAACACCGGGAGAGGGTTGAAAGACATCCCAGGGAAGAAGCAAGCAAGAAAGAAGGAGAGTTAAATATAGTTATTTTTTCAAAAAATAACGCCATAAAAAGTGATGAAAAATCCCATAACAAAAAAAGAAGAGGAAAAACGAAAAACCGGATATAAGAATCAAAAAATATGAAATGAAATTCACATCATCTACTGAAGAAAAAAAAGGGGTCTGTAAGACATACGTCTCAGAATGTATATTGAGGTTCTTGAGTATTGGGTAAATCACATCTAAGAAAGAGTATCTAGAAAAGGTTAACATCCCAAAGGCTAAGGAAAAGCAGTTTGGGGGCGGCCTTGGCCTCACTGAACAATTCTGCTTTTCTTATGAAATGGGGCTGGTGCTTATTGACCCAACCACAATGCTTATGGGTGCAGGTCTTGATTAACAAGTATTGCAAGAATGGTATCCTTGATATGGGCAATAACAACACTCGATTCATCTCCTCGATCTGGCGTGGAATCCGCTCTAATTGGGGTATGGTTCTGCAAGGGCTATCGTGGTATGAGGTTCGCGGATGGCGATCACAGTCCTTCTTCCTTTCCTATTCTTACTCTTCAACTCCCGGTAATCTCTTATTCTTATCTTATGATATTTCTAGTAAGCAAGGCTCTTTTCAAGCCTTAAGCTTCGCTAAAGCTAGTACGTAACTCTTTCATTCCAACCTAGTCCTAAGTAAGGGCAGGGTAGGCAACTTCACTGCAAGCTAGAAGCGAGAGAGCCTATTCTTAAGTTGCAGTACTCCACCAGTAGTATGACCTAATCGATTTAGTTCACTTCAAGCCTTTCCATTCAGGGTAAGAATATATGACAATTGCACTAAAAAGGGAAAAAGACTAGTTACGAGAACGAACAGCCTTTCGAGAGGAGAGGCAGGTAGTAACTTTACCAGACCAGGCGAGGAGCTGCTGACCGAGAGGTCAATGTAATCGAACGAAGTGAAGGAAAGTATGGTATAAGAAGTAGCCTCACTTTGCTCGACTACTGCCGGTCTTGCTTCCGAGTAGCAGTCTTAGTAAGGAGAGTTCTGGATTACCGTACTGAACTTCAGAGATAAGATACAGATAAAGGAAGAATCTGAAAGACAAAGCTTCCCTTATATGACTAATACTTGCTTGACCAAGATCTTTTGGAAGTCTCCCTCGGAGAAAGACCTATTTATGCAAAAACCTAAAGTGGTTGGTCCAGGAGAAATGGGATCTGTTGCCTCAAGAAAAAGAAGGACCACTGGCTCGGCAGGAACTGGATCCTTTGGTTCGTTCACCAGAGGCTGGATCCATCGGCTCGACGTCTGCTGTGTCGGCATATGCTTCAGCGGTTTATTCATATTCAGACTTGCCTTCAGACCCGGTCTCCGCTTGGGGCTCGGCTTCTGAAAAAGACAGTACGTCGTCAGGCCTGATTATGTGTTATGAATCTGGCTCGATATAATTGACCTATGGAAGAACTCATCCATTGTGTAATTTTCATACTGATGTTCAAAGGGAGCAGTAGCTTCTAGCCTTGGTCTTTCTGGATCAACAGATTTAGGTGCGGACGTTGACAACAATTCTCTGTTTATTCCGCGAGTGACTCCGCCTCGAATGAGTCCACGGACGGGGGATTTTGAGAACCAGGATATGCGAGCTAGTCAGAAATGGGACTTGTTTGTTGGCTTGATAGAAAGGAAGCCCGTTGGTGATTGTTAGAAAATTCCCTACGAGATGATTGCTTAGCCTTCCCCACCCACCTACCCTTCCGGGGGCATTTCTGCCATTTTCTTCTCTTCCATGGGCGTAGTTTCATTTTCCCGGAATATCTTATCTACCTATAGATTCCTACCCTTTGGATTGAATCGAATTCATTCGCTCGCGCCTCTCGCGTACGTAG
>CACSLK010034466.1:15398-26300 GCA_902706635.1 Striga hermonthica | reverse complement strand
ACCTGGGAAAGTCAAAGTCCCCCAGATCGGGCTATATGATGGAATGTCAGACCCTGACTCGCACCTCGGTCATTATACTTCTTGGATGGATCTGCATGGGGCCTCAGACGCACTCCGGTGTCGTATGTTTTCGCTTACGCTGGGGCCTCGGGCCCAAAAATGGTACCATTCTCTACCTTCTCACTCAATTTGGAAGTGGCAACAACTAAGGTCGGCTTTCCGATCTCATTTCATCGGGGCTCAAGTCTGCCTAATTCCAAAAGAATCTCTTGCAAACATAACTCAGAAAGATGATGAAAGTGTCAAGGATTATATTGCCCGATTTAATGACCGAGTTCAAAACATGGAACCTTGTCACCCCGAAACTTTGCTTGTCATGGCTATTGCCGGACTGAAACCGAATTCGATTTTCCGCTGGACGCTGTGCCAAAATAAACCAAACACTTTTCAAGAATTTCTTGCCCGAGCTCAGCAGCACATCATAGCGGAAGAAGCCATGTCGGTCCCCGATTTTAACTTTAACCCGAAGTCTTCTAAGGCGGGGACCGGCGAGAAAAAGAAGAATAAATTTTTCGACAAGCAAAGCAAGACTCAATTCAGGGGACCTCCCCGAGGAGACCCCAATGATCCTGAAGTTCGAGCAGCCCGAAAACAGTATGCTACCGGTGTGAAGTCCAGTTATCAACCCGTATATTCCGCAGGGGCAGCCACCATATATGAAGAGATCACTTCGGATGCCCGAGGAGAAGTTGGACAAGTCTCGGTATTGTGAGTATCATAAATCACCAGGACACAACACGGACGAGTGTCTAAGTTTGTTAGCAGCCCTGTTACGATTAATTGGTCACCCACATATTAGAAAATTCTACCGCAACACCGACCCCCAAAGACGAGGTCCAGGGCGTCAGGTCGAATCATATGATGAGGATGACGAGGAGGACCGAGGTACCATGCCAAAACGCATCCGACAAGGAGATAAGGAAATATTTATGTTCACCTCGGAAACGCCCAATTCAGACTATACCGGAACTGCCCGAGGATGTAAACGAGGTCGATCTCCTGAACCGATGCAAATCACTGTCCACCGTGTCAACACCAATAACTCCCGGAGTACATTGTCCCGTCGACAAATCAAATCCTATGCCCGACAAGCGCGCAACTCCAGCAGACAAGTGTACACCACAGATTTGAGAGACATACTCAACAATTGGAATTGTCCCATAACCTTTAATATGGAGGATGCTAATCACTTTGCGCACCCTCATTCTGACGGGCTTGTTATCACCGTCCCAATATGCGGGGTCCCCGTACATCGTGTTATGGTGGATACTGGGGCCTATTTGAGCATTTTGATGTTAAAAGCCTTTGACAAAATGGGTCTTGATCCCGCCGACATCCGACCTTGCAATGATCAGATACAAGGGTTCAATGGAAGTATTTCGAAGCCTATTGGCGAGATCACTTTACCCGTCAGATTCGGCACTTCGGAGAATGTCACTAAGCTCGTCATGGAAACCTTCAAGATTTTGGATATCAATAATGAGTACAATGCCATCATGGCCAGAACAGCGCTGTATAAACTTCGAGCTGCAGTTTCGATCTTTCACTACGCCCTGAAGTTTCCGACTACACGAGGAGAAGGGACACACTTTGGGGACCAGAGAAAAGCTCGAGAACTTATTACATTCATTCCACCTAACGGAGTCCATTCCACCTCGACGAGCAATTCTCCCCTACAAAGCGTCTCGAACGACACGGGGTCCGAAGAACCAAACAATCACGTCGGTGATCCTCCCACCTCGGATCCTTTGACCGAAGACCGAGGTCGCCGACCCGGAAAGGAACCTATCCTTGAAGAAGATGAGTTGGACCCTAGAGCCCAATTTAAAGAAAAAAGCCGAAGTGATCGAGCCGAACCTGGAGAAGACGTAGAGATAATATATGTTGATGAACCAGTCTTCCACAAGTCATTGCGCATCGGGAGTCATCTCCAAGAGCCTCTTCGGTCAGAACTTATTTCATTTCTCAAATACAATTCTGATGTTTTTGCCTGGAAACACGAAGATATGAAGGGCATCGACCCCGGCGTCGCTAGCCACAAGTTAAACCTCGATCGAACTATCCGTCCTGTTGTTTAGAAAAGAAGAAAATTGGGGCCGGATCGAAAAAAAGCACTGGAAGAAGAGGTCAACAAACTCATCGACAATAAATTCATCAAAGAAGTCAGATATCCAACATGGGTCTCAAATCCTGTCCTTGTCAAAAAGAGCAACGGGCTATGGAGACTGTGTATCGATTTTTCCGTTTTGAACAAAGCGTGTCCCAAGGAAAGTTATCCACTCCCACATATAGACTACATGGTTGATGCCACGTCGGGACACGAGTTGATGAGTTTGATGGATGCTTACTCCGGCTACAATCAGATTCTGATGGATCCTGAAGATTCCGAACACACCTCGTTCTATTTGGCACGAGGCCTGTACTGCTATACCATGATGCCTTTTGGGGTGAAGAACGCCGGAGCTACATACCAACGCCTCGTCAATAAAATGTTTGCCGCGATGATTGGTCATACTATGGAAGTTTACGTCGACGACATGCTCGTCAAATCGGTGCACGCTTCTGACCATGTAACACACCTTTATGATATGTTTGATGTCCTCCGATCTTATTCCATGGTCCTAAATCCCAAGAAATGCACCTTCGGAGTTAAATCGGGAAAGTTTCTGGGCTATATGGTTAGCCAGCGCGGAATTGAAGCCAATCCGGCCAAGATAAAAGCCATGCAAGACCTAACTCCCCCGACTTCGGTTAAAGGTGTCCAGGCCCTAACTGGCCGACTTGCCGCTCTCAATCGGTTCATTTCCAAATCCACAGACCGCTGCAAACCTTTCTTTGAAGCAATCAAAAAAGGAAAGCGCTTCGAATGGACCGAAGAATGTCAAAAAGCCCTTATCAGCATCAAGGAAACACTCACCTCTCCACCGACTTTGCAAAAACCGAGGCCCGAGGAAATGCTGTTTTTGTACCTCGGAGTTAGTGATTCGGCAATCAGCGCTGTTTTAGTGCGCGAAGAAGGAACCCTTCAATCACCCATTTACTACATCAGTAAAGCCTTACATGATGCCGAACAGCGTTACCCTCCGATGGAAAAGTTGGCGTTTGCACTTGTAATTGCAGCCCGAAAATTGCGACCTTATTTCCAAGAACATTCTATAACTGTCCGTACTTCGTATCCATTGCGCCAAGTCCTACACCGACCCGACACCTCGGGACGCATGATAAAATGGGCGATTGAACTTGGACAATTCGACATCCATTACCAACCGAGGACCGCTATCAAGGCACAAGCCTTATCCGACTTTATCGCTGAATTCACTCCGGCCATAGCAATTCACCATGATGATCAACAATGGGTTCTTTATATCGACGGTTCCTCGACAGCCAACCGAGCCGGTGCAGGAATAGTCCTAGCGAATCCGGAAAATCGATTATTCTGTCACTCGGTGAAATTTCTTTTCCCAGCGACAAACAATGAAGCCGAATACGAAGCCTTGCTGTCCGGATTAAATTTGGCTGAATCCATGAACGTGAAATACCTCAAAGTCTTCTCAGACTCTCAGCTTCTTGTCAACCAAATCAACGGTTCGTACGAAGTCAAAGAACCTCGGCTGACACCGTATCTCTCTTTGGTAAAGCGAAAATTATCAAAGTTCTCCGTTGACGTTGAGCATATCCCTCGAACTCTTAATGTTCAAGCAGACGCTTTGTCTCGGCTAGCCTCAAGTACCGGAATGGAAAGCATGGAGTATGTTCAGATCGGACAACAAGAACAACCATCGACCACACTTATCGAAGTCGCAACTGTTGATCCGGTACCATCACAAAAGCCGCCAACTTGGATGGATCCTATTGTCCACTACTTAGAAACTGGGGCCTTGCCTTCGGACCCAAAAGAAGCTCGAACACTTCGGATTCGAGCAGCTCGGTATACATTGGATAACGGAACTTTGTTTAAAAGAGGATATTCCGTCCCACTGTTGAAATGCGTGAGCGAAACTGATTCACGATATATCCTTGAAGAAATCCATGAAGGAATTTGTGGAAGCCACCCCGGTTCACAAGCTTTATCTTACAAAGTCTTGCGACATCAAATAATGATTGGCCAACCTTAAAGTCCGACGCCGCCGCATTGGTTCGCAAGTGTGCTAAATGCCAAATGTTCGCACCCAACATCCACCAATCTCCCGAGGAGCTCAAATCAATCTACAGCCCATGGCCCTTTGCCAAGTGGGGAATCGATCTCATAGGTCCCCTGCCAATTGGGAAAGGAGGCGTCCGATTTGCTATCGTGGCGGTTGATTATTTTACTAAATGGGCCGAGGCCGAACCATTAGCTACGATAACCGAACAGAAAGTCGTCGATTTTGTGTGGAAATCAATTATCTGCCGCTTCGGGGTGCCGAACTCCATCATTACCAACAACGGTAAACAATTTGAAGGCAAACGACTTGAGTCCCTGTGCGAAGAGTACAACATCAAGCACTTTTTCTCTTCGCCTTATCACCCGCAATCCAACGGTCAAGTTGAGGCTGTGAACAAGCTCATAAAAGACAACCTCAAAGTCCGACTTGACGCTGCTAAAGGGGCCTGGCCTGAAGAGTTGCCGCACGTCCTATGGGCCTACCGGACAACAACTCACACTTCTACCGGCGAGACCCCATTTTCCTTAACCTACGGCTCAGAAGCCGTGGCCCCAGTCGAACTCGGTGAACCGACGTATCGAGTTCAACATTTTACCGAAGAGTCCAACTCGGAAAACTTGAAAGCTAATTTGGACTTACTTGACGAACATCGCACCCGTGCCGAACTCAAAAATGCCGCTTACAAACATAGAAGTGAAAGATATGTCAATTCTAAACTTAAGCCTCGTTCATTCCGAGTTGGAGATTTGGTCCTTAAACGCATAATGGGGACGGACCCCGGTCCACTCAGACCGAGGTGGGAAGGACCCTTTCAAGTCATTGAAGTCCTACCTCATGGGGCCTACCGAATTGCTCATCCTGATGGGACACCGCATCAATATCCATGGAATGCTGTTTTGTTAAAGAAGTTCTATCAATGAACGGTCCGAAGTTGGATAGCCGATTTTTCTTTCGCACGAACCTTCCCTTTTGCTTCTTGAATGTACGAAATAACTCTTTTGATGTACTGAAGGCCTGCCAGCTTTCGCTTTTGGAAATCCGAGCAGCAGCTCGATACCGATGTAAACATTTGTAAGCTCGGTTCTATGAATATCTTGTACCGATGTAAGCATTGCGACACTCGCTCTTGCTGATACCCCATCATATATCCGAACTCCACACATGATTCGGATGGGGGCGACGCACGTCAAACGTCATTTCAACACATATGATTTGACGGGTCCCGAATGTTACCGAATACGAAAAATATAAATCGGTTGGGGCCATTCCGTAATCGAACTCTGACGAATTTCGGTGACCGCTATTTTATTTTACGTACAACCCTAAAAATGTGTTAAGCTTTGTGAGTTATTTGAAAACTCGCATATCGACTTACGCTAGTGGCTGAAAATATTATGAAAGACTAAAAGTGGAACTCGGAAGTTAGTTTTACAAAAAATCCACAGCTTGGTTAATAATATGACTATATCCGAGGTCGAAACACTTGGTCGAAAAAATTGCTGAAGTTAGTACAGCAAACATAAATCAAAACAAAAATTATGCAAACACTTCATATATATATATATATATATATATATATATATATATATATATATCTTGAAAAAGTTGGGAAGACCCTTACATATTTCCTACTAAGGGAATCAGTTACCTGATATCCCCGATTACATATTGCAAATATCATATATTTCCTACTAAGGATGCCAACATGCTGGCACCCCGACTATATACTGCAAATATATAAAAACATAAAAGGAACTGAAACTTCAGGCGTCATCTTTCTTCTCAGCATCTTGACCAGCACCGCTACCTTCACCGACCTCCGAGTTGCCCGAAAATTGCTTCTGAAGATGATCCAGCATCGCCACTTCCTTGGCCTTAGCCGCCGCATCAATGGCAGCATCAGTAATCGGAACAAACTCGTGCCGAGGATCCCCATCTTCAGCCGACTTCTCTCCAGTCACCTGAGGAGCTTCAACGACTTCGACCTCCTTCTCAGTAGATTTAGCCTTCTCCTCAATGTAGGCCTTAACCCTACTCTGAATCTCCTCCGGGGTCATATCGTCGAAATGTTGTTCGACTTCCATATCGGCAAGGGTTGAGAGATATACGTTGGCCAGCTCCTTCCTCTTCTCCTTCTCTCCTTCCAAAATCATGTTAACATAAGCACGTCGGAGAAGAGCAGCTCTGTCCTCGGAAAGCGGTGGCAGGTCAGGATTCGCATTCATCTCTTCGGATCGGCGAAGCATCCAAACACAGAATTCTCGCTCATCCTCATCAGCCTCCATGTGCATCCCCTTAATCTCAGTGTCAAAGCCATATTTTTCAAGTTTGTGGAACAGGAACAAACGGATGTCGTCGATGTCATAGTAACCCACATCATAACGCTCAATGACCCATCGCAGATTCAAGCAGGTGTTCATTTCTATCTCGAGGTCAGGTCCACCGACTTCATCATCATCACCGGCGTCAACGGCCTCCGCCCCGGTATCATCAACGGACTTCGGTTCCACGGCCACAACAGAGTCCTTCCCAGCTTGAAAGCCGTTCTCGTACATAAATTCCCCATATGCCGACTTCTCTCTCTTGAGTTTAGCCATTTCGGCCTGATGGGCATCCTTCTGCCGACCTACAAGCTCGCGGACCTCGGTATAGTCTTTACGAGTTACTTCATGCCCCGCCTTTTCATCTGACAACGCTTTCTCTGTTTCCTCCAATTTGGCCTCTGAAGCTTTAAAGTGTTGCTCAACCACAGCGAGGCGCGCCTTAAGATAGGCCACCTCGGCCTCAAACGCTTTCTTCTCCTCGGACAGTGCCGAGTTCTCAGCCTGCGCCGCTTCCAATTGAATAACTTGCTCAGAAATTTTACCTTTCAAGTCGGCCTCCATCTTAGCCGACTCTTCCTTCAGCGAGACAATCATCATATCCCGAGCTGCAATAATGCCCCTCTTCCCATCCAGCTGAGCCGCAATCCGGCTATGATCATCTTCAGCAGCAACAAGACTAACCAAAGCTCGGCCCAAACATGCCTTGGCATAGTTTAACTTGTCAACGCTTGATAAGGACGATACCCCCACTTCGGACCTCGGGTCCCATACCATCAAAGGTACCCTTGCTGCACTTTTTGCGTTCTCCGGCATATCGATCCTTGAGGACATGTGTGGGATTTAACCGATTGGAAGGTGGTGAACCATTCCTCCACAATGCCTTCGGGCACCTTCACTTTGGCCGCCCTCTCTTCATCAATTGATAAGAACGACTTCTCAAATAAGGGCGACTCATCAACCTTCTTCTCAACAGACTTGTGACCGGAGTCATGTTTTCTCTTAGACCTCTTCTCTACTCCAGACGCACCCCCCACATCGGCTGTCTTCACCAGTCGTCTCTTCTTCCTCTTAGACTCTCCGGACTTCGGAGATGAGGGTAACTTCTCCGGTACCTCTTCCTAAACGGAAGTATGCGGCAATTCAACCAGCGCCACCTCGGTTCCGGTTGCATCAGGTTCCGGCCTCGCCTGGTTAATAGCAACTGCACTCACGACTGGTGGCACCTCGGTAGTAGTCACCTCTTGTAAAGACCTCGGGTTTCCCGAAATAGCAGCCGAGGTCGCACTCGACCCCACTTCGGTCGATTTTTTGCCAGAATTCTTCTGACTGGCGGTTTTCTTCACCAAGGCACGAACTAAATCCCTCCTCATGATGTTGTTTAAGCGCAAATCCCGACTTTTGCCAAACTTGGATTGCAAATCCCTTTTGGGGTACTTACGCCTGAACTCCTTAGCCTCCTTGACTGAATTATAGCCTAGAAACCCGAGGAGCGGATAGTATACTGCGATCAGATATAAAACAATCAAGGTTATTCACAACTGTCCGATATACACAAAAGTGCTAGTATAATCAATAGCTATGGAAGATTCATTACCGGGGTCAAACTTGACAGTAGACACTCCGGGAGATAAACCAGCAGCTTCAAGTTTTGAATCTACTACAAGTTTGCGATATTCTCGAACCTCATTATCTAAACCGGCGAGTGTGATTAATTTCCCACCGAACTCAGGACTCAACCTCGGTTCCGTTTGTTTGGTCTCTTTTTCTACAAAGGGCAAAAGTTCCGACCTGTTAGTACACAGAACAAGGCAAAATCAGAGAGATATATTCGAATTAAAAAATGAAATAAACTCACTTGCTCCGGAATGAATTAACATCGGAATCGTCATCCCGTCAATCCGAGGTTCATGAAAAAAGCTCTCAGATTGCCACTCTCCCCCAATCCATAACCACTCTTCCTGGAATCCATGGAGAGTTTCTGGGATATCGGTTATTATCTCACCGACTTTTAAACCATGTTGCGGCTTTGCCCCGGCAAAAAAGCAGCATGAAGACTCCGCTACATGTCTCCTCGGACTTTTCTTAAATGTAAAAATGCTCCTTATTTCCTCACACGATGGCAGCCCCTCACCCTACTCGTGCAGCAGCACCATAAGACCGATTATCTTCTTCCAGCTATTAGGAGTGATCTGACACAGCGGTAATCCCCAACTTCGAAGATATTCCGTGATCAAGTTCGGTAACGGGAATCTTAATCCCGACCTCAGACTCTCAACAAAAACACCAACACACCCCGGAGGAGGACTGGTTATTCTCTCCCCCTAATATGGAGCAAAAATCCTTACCGAGGGTGGGATCCGAATCTGCTCCCGTAGCATAACCAAATCAGCATCAGTTAGAATGCTTGGCTCACCTTCAAAATCGACCGCAGGATCAGGCCACGTCCTCACCGGTCCTCCAGTGGGGCTCCTCTATATCGGCCGCGTTCTCTGCGACCACCCGATCGCCATCTTCATCATCGGGCTTAATATCCAAATGTCCTACCAACATCGGATCCCACCGATGATACTCAAAGGCCAATTCGACCAACTGCGAGTCATGATACACATCCAAGGGAACCGACTCGGTACTAGAAGAACTCGCCACCGCTTTACCCTTTCCCTTCGGTGCCATCGCACAACAAAACCGAACGCAAAAGAAATAAAGGAAGAATTAAAGAAGGAACTTACCGAAAAATCCACAAACACACAATGTGCAAGAAACGACTCTCGAACTCTCAAAGGAATTTCCACAACAATACTACTGGATGCAAAAGCTCAAAAATTGAAGCGAAAGTGGAGAAAGCTCGATCAGATATGGTGAAACCCTATTTATAATTTCCCATTTTTGACCGTTGGAGACCTTAATTGTGGGCGCGTATAACCGACGCGACTCCTAAATCCCAATCGGCGTCAACTTTTCGTCTCGCAGGCACCTACTGTTACACGTGGCACCCTATTAAAATCAACCGTTACCTCATTTAAGACCATTACGGCGCGACCATTCATTCTGACATTAAATCATCGACCGTTACGTCTGTTCAGATCTCTTCTACCACTTCCCCAATAATAACAAATTCTCACCAAGTGTTCTCACCCCGGAAATTAACACCCACTTCGGCAAAAATGATTCACCTATGTACCTTTCCTGACACGAGCGTCTTAACACGAGCAAGTTCCTCGTATAGAATTTAACCGAGTCAGATCTCCACCCATTTGTTACAACATCGACGACCATCACTCCGTATGATCGCCGATATTGGGGGCCTCTCTGTTATCATCTGACTCGGCAAAACGTCATTAAGGAGTTTTAAGCATCATGTTAAGTGAAATTAACTATTGAACCGACGTGATCCAAGGCCACGCTAGTCCACGCAATGAACCGGTCCGAACTACCGAAGACCGAAGTAACCGATACCTACCGAGGTGAACTTAAACCGAGGTCGTCACCTCCTAAAGCAGGTGACAAGGCGCCTACTCACCCCTATCACAATCCACGAGATTTGTCATCATTCACGTGGGTCCCACCGCTCCAACTGCCCACCAAAAGTTACTTTATGCGAACAATAATACACAAATCCCAATGTATCTATCAAAAAAGCTACTATAAATAGCGAGCCTAGGACATTTGTACGGGGATCCCGAATTGAAAAATATGAAACACTAACAGCCTATAAAGGCTTTTCACCTCGGTTCACCTCGGACCGGGGCCATCGTTGAACAATTCTTACATGCTTTACGTTAAAACCACTTGAAATAATCCCATAAACTCAACTTTAAATCGTTGTTAAGAATCATACGACAACAGCCCCTCTTTACTCTTATTTTTGCTCGACTTCTTTAATTGTATACGAATTTGCTTGGAAACGCGATGGTGCGAGAAATATATGATATCCAAATCAAATAATGGTGTCATGTTCGAAAACAAGCCTTTCCGGAGATGTTGATTATTTTTTCGTTTTTGCCCCTATTTACTCTTATTTTCCTCGACTTCTTAATATGTATACGATTTTGCTTCGAAACACGATGGTGCGAGAAATATATGTTATCCACAACAAATAATGGTGTCGTGTTCGTAAACAAGCCTTTTTCGGAGACGTTGATTATTTTTTTCATTTTTTCCCATATTTACTCTTATTTTCCTCGACTTCTTTAAATGTATACGATTTTGCTTCGAAATACTATGGTGCGAGAAATATATGTTATCCACATCAAATAATAGTACCGTGTTCGAAAACAAGCATTTCCGGAGAAGTTAATTATTTTTTCGTTTTTGCCCCTCTTTACTCTTATTTTTGCTCGACTTCTTTAAATGTATACGAATTTGCTTGGAAA
>CACSLK010034350.1:22352-35526 GCA_902706635.1 Striga hermonthica | reverse complement strand
GTGTACAACTTGGGAAGTTTGATGCGAAATTGGATATTGGATTCTTTCTTGGTTACTCTAACAATAGTCGAGCGTATCGTGTTTACAACACATGTACCTCCACTGTAATTGAGTCTATAAACGTAATCTTTGATGAAAAAAATTCTCAAGTTAGTTCTTCTGTATCTTTTAATAAGTTTGAAACTGTTGAGGCATTGCAAGATACTCATGGCGTTAAGAGTTCTACGGACAAAGAGATAGTTGAACCTTCAGTTGGGGATGGTGAAACACCAACTGACTACATTGTCCCTGCTACTCAATAGGGTTCTGTGCTACCTAGGCGTGATCCTCCCTTAAGGGTTCAGAAAAACCATCCATCTAAGCAAGTCATTGGCGAAATAAACGAGAGAGTAACCAGAAACTCGAAGATGTCAGTCAAAGAACTTATGGGTGTTTCTCACTATGCCTACTACACTTCATTGATTGAACCCAAGAATGCTAAAGAAGCTCTAAAAGACGAGTGGTGGATCTTAGCCATGCAGGAGGAACTGGAGCAATTCACTAGAAACGATGTATGGGAGTTAGTCCCCGAACCTTCATCGGGAAATGTTATCGGAACCAAATGGATCTTCAAGAACAAAACTGATGAGCATGGGAATGTGACACGTAACAAGGCGAGACTAGTTGCTCAAGGCTACACTCAGACTCAAGGGATTGATTTTGATGAAACCTTTGCCCCCGTTTCTAGACTTGAATTTGTATGCATATTTCTTTCTATTGTTTGTCTAATGAAGTTCATTGTTTATCAGATGAACATGAAGTCTGCCTTTCTGAACGGGATATTACATGAAGAGGCATACGTTAAGCAGCCAAAAGGGTGCAAAGATCCCAAGAATCCGAATCATGTCTACAGACTTAAGAAAGCATTGTACGGATTAAAGCAAGTGCCTCGTGCGTGGTATGAACGCCATACCATGTACCTTCTGGAAAAGGCTTTCAAGAGAGGAGGAGTAGATCAGACATTCTTTGCTCTTCGAACGAGTGAGGACCTATTGGTTGTTCAAATATATGTCGACGACATCATCTTTGGATCAACATCCAAGAAGCTGGTCAATCACTTTGTTAAACTTATGTCATCTGAATTCGAGATGAGTCTCGTCGGTGAACTTTCGTACTTTCTTGGACTTCAGATAAAGCAAGGTAAAGATGGTATTTTCTTGCATCAAGGTAAGTACGCAAAAAACATTGTTAAAAAGTTTGGTCTTGAAAATGTTGTTATCATCCGACTCGGTAAAGCACAATTAAGGGCCTTGAACAGCATCTTAAGCAAATTTAACTTCAATACCGACGTGACCTGAAGTCACCCCAGCTCGCACGACAAACCGGTATATCCACAAAAGACCGAAGTGACCATTATTCGCCGAGGTCATTCCAAACCGAGGTCAACACGAACCGAGGTCGTTACCTCCTAAGCAGGTGACAAGGCGCCTACACGCCCCTCTCACGATCTACGAGATCTGCTATCATTCGAGTGGGACCCATTACTCCTGCCGCCCACCAAAAATGGCTTTATGGAAAAAGCAATGCACGAATCCCAAAATGTATCTTAAAAAGTTACTATAAATAACAAGCTTGTGATACTTGTAGGGGATTCGATCCTCGAACTTTTTACAATGCTACACGTAAGAGCCCACAGAGGCTTTTCACCTCGGTTCACCTCGGACCGGAGCCATTGTTGAGCATTTTATCCATATTTTTACATTCAAATCATCACTAATAACAAATTAAACTCCCACTATATCGTTGCTAATAATCGTATAACAACAGTTTGGCACAAGAAGGAGGGCCTCATAAGTGATTTGAGGTTAATCTCTGATTCTTGTTTAGTAATCCACATCAGTAGTCTCAATCATGTCCCATTCAGATCATCGTGGTCATACGTCGCGAGATGGCCACAGTCGTAGTGCTGCTCAATCTGCCATACGTGAAACAGCAGCTCCCCATATACCAGATTATACTGTTCTATTCCAAAATCCGGAGCTTGCACGTGGGTTCGCCGCTCTGATGGCTCAAACAATCCCTGGAACATCAACGACTGCACCAGGACATTCCATAATACCCATGACACCCGCTAATCCGCAGATTCCACCGGTGCGACAAGACGGCGGAAGAACCACTTCTCACGCCACGTCTCAACCTCAAAGTCGAACATCGCAGCTGCCTCCAGAACAAACCACACGTCGTACTGACATTGGACGCACTCCCCTTGCAATTCCTCGTGAAGAAACTGCCGAAAGTCAGTCTGGACATTCACGGCGGTCACCACCTCATGCGCGACACCGAATCCCCTCTAACCCGGCGCAAACTGACCTTCGTCAGCATATTGAGAGAAATTGAGCGCGCCAAGAATCATCCAAACTCGAAACATTGCGATGAAGAATCGTCGAGTTAGAAAGTCGACAAAGGATGCCCGAAGACCCCCCTCGGCGGACCTCAACCTCGGCACAAGTATATCTGGAAGCCGACTCCCCTCTCACGCCAGAGCTCACTTCGGAACCTGTACCCGGAAAAGTTAAAGTTCCTCAAATTGGGTTATACGATGGGACTTCAGACCCCAACTCACACCTCGGTCACTACACTTCGTGGATGGATCTGCATGGGGCCTCAGACGCACTTCGGTGTCGCATGTTATCTCTTACGCTGGGACCTCGGGCTCAAAAATGGTACCATTCTCTTCCTCCTCATTCTATTTTGAAGTGGCAACAGCTGAGGTCGGCTTTCCAATATCACTTCATCGGGGCCTAAGTGTGTTTGATTCCAAAATAATCCCTTGCAAACGTAACTCAAAAAGATGATGAAAGCGTCAAGGACTACATCGCTCGATTTAACGACCGATTCAGAATATGGAGCCGTGTCATCCTGAAACCTTGCTTGTTATGGCTATCGCTGGGATGAAACCGAACTCGATTTTTCGCTGGACATTGTGTCAGAATAAACCAAACACCTTCTAGGAATTTCTTGCCCGAGCTCAACAACACATCATTTTCGAGGAAGCCATGTCGGTCCCTGATTTAAATTTTAACCCGAAGTCACCTAAGTTGGGAACCGACGAGAAAAAGAAAAATAAATTGTTCGACAAACAAAACAAGGCTCCATTTAGAGGGTACCCCCGAGGAGACGCCAACGATCCTGAAATTAGAGCAGCTCGGAAACAATATGCTACCGATGTGAAGTCCAGTTATCAAACTGTCTATTCAGCCGGAGCTGCAACCATTTACGAAGAAATTAAAGGGAAAGGCATTTTGCCTGATCCCAAACCACTTCGGATGCCCGAGGAATAGCTGGACAAATCTCGATATTATGACTATCACAAATCACCGGGGCACAACACTGATGAATGTTTGACTCTATTGTTTGCCTTGTTACGTTTAATCGGTTATCCACAGCTCAGAAAATTCTATCATAACACTGATCCTCAGAAACGGGGGTCGGGACGTCAAATTGAACCCTATGATGAGGATGAAGATGAAGACCGAGGTGCTATGCCGAAGCGCATTCGGCAAGGAGACAAAGAAGTGTTCACGTTTACCTCGGAAACGCTTAACACTGAAACAATTGGAAACTCTCGAGGACGCAAACGAAGCCGATCTCCTACTCCAATACAAATTACCGTTCATCGAGTAAATACGAATAATTCCCGAAGTACTTCATCTCGTCGGCAAATCAAGGCTTACGCCCGGCAAGCTCACAACTCCGACAAACAAGTGTATACCACCGATTTGAAAGACATCCTTAATAACCGGAACTGTCCCATAACTTTTAATATGGAGGATGCGAATCATTTTGCACACCCTCATTCTGATGCACTTGTTATTGCCGTCCCTATATGTGGAATCCCAGTACATCGCGTAATGGTCGACATCGGGGCTTACTCAAGCATTCTGATGCTAAAATCCTTTGACAAAATAGGTCTTGATCCCGCCGACATCCGACCTTGCAACGACCAAATACAAGGATTCAACGGGAGCATTTCACGACCCATAGGCGAGATTACTTTACCTGTCCAGTTTGGTACAGCTGAACACGTTCCCAAGCTTGTTATGGAGACTTTTAAAGTTCTTGACATCAACAACGAGTACAATGCGATCATCGGAAGAACCGCTCTGTACAAACTCCGAGCTGCGGTTTCCATCTTTCACTACGCCCTTAAACTCCCTACAACACGCGGCGAAGGGACACATTACGGAGATCAATGAGAAGCTCGAGAACTTATTACTTTCATCCCGTCTGCCGGAGTCCATTCTAACACTTCGGTCACCGAAGGGAATTCCTTGCCATCAGCCGCTTCGGGCGATACACCTTCCGAGGAATCTGGTCGAGAAGTCACTACTCCCTTAACCTCAGATCCCCTGGCCGAAGACCGAGGCCGAAGACCCGGAAAAGAGCCAATCCTTGAAGAAGACGAATTGGACCCAAGGACTCAATTTAAAGAAAAAAGCCGAAGTGATCGAGCCGAGCCCGGGGAAGAAGTAGAGTTGATCTATATCGACGAACCAATCTTCCAAAAATCATTGCGCGTTGGAAGTCATCTTCAAGAGCCCCTCCGGTCAAAACTCATCTTATTTCTCAAGAATAATTCTGATGTTTTTGCTTGGAAACACGAAGACATGAAGGGCATCGACCCCAGTGTCGCTAGTCATAAGTTGAATCTTGATCTAACTGTCCGACCAATCGTTCAAAAAAGAAGAAAATTGGGACCAGATCGTTAGAAAGCGTTGGAAGAGGAAGTCAAGAAACTCATCGACAAAAAGTTCATTAAAGAAGCCAAGTACCCAACATGGGTCTCAAACCCCGTCCTCGTCAAGAAAAGCAACGGCCTTTGGAGGTTGTGTATCGACTTTTTCGACTTGAACAAGGCGTGCCCGAAAGACAGTTACCCGCTCCCACACATAGATTATATGGTTGATGCCACATCGGGACACGAGTTGATGAGCTTTATGGATGCCTACTCCGGTTATAACCAAATTCCTATGGATCCCGAAGATTCAGAACACACCTCATTTTATTCGGCACGGGGTCTGTACTGTTATACCATGATACCATTTGGATTAAAAAACGCTGGGGCCACTTACCAGCGTCTTGTCAACAAGATGTTTGCCAATTTGATAGGTCATACCATGGAAGTCTACGTAGACGACATGCTCGTCAAGTCGGTGCACGCATCTGATCATATAACACACCTTCAGGACATGTTCAATATCCTCCGATCTTATTCCATGGTTTTAAATCCCAAGAAGTGCACCTTCGGAGTTGAGTCCAGAAAATTTCTGGGCTATATGGTCAGTCAACGGGGAATTGAAGCCAACCCGGCCAAGATAAAAGCCATTCAAGATCTAACTCCCCCGACCTCGGTCAAGGGTGTTCAAGCCCTAACTGGTCGACTTGCAGCTCTTAATCGATTCATCTCCAAGTCTACAGATCGCTGCAAACCATTTTTCGAAGCCATCAAAAAAGAGAAGCGTTTTGAGTGGACCGAAGAGTGTCAAAAAGCACTCACCAGCATTAAAGAAACTCTTGCCTCCCCTCTGACGTTACAGAAACCAAAACCCGAGGAGATGCTGTTCCTGTACCTCAGAGTCAGTGATTCAGCGATTAGTGCCGTCTTGATACGTGAAGAGGGGACATTACAGTCACCCATTTATTATGTCAGCAAGGCCTTACACGATGCTGAATTGCGCTATCCCCCTATGGAGAAGCTAGCATTTGCACTCATTACTGCTGCTCGGAAATTGCGACCTTATTTCCAAGAACATTCCATAACTGTCCGCACTTCATATCTGCTACGACAAGTCCTGCACCGGCCTGACACTTCGGGACACATGATAAAATGGGCAGTTGAACTCGGACAATTCGATATCCATTACCAACCGAGGACCGCCATCAAGGCACAAGCCCTGACCGACTTCATCGCCGAATTCACCCCGGCTGTAGAGGTTCATGCTGATAACCAACCATGGGTTCTTTACATCGACGGCTCTTCAACAGCAAACCGAGCAGGGGCATAGTTTTGGCAAATCTGGAAAACCGATTATTCTGTCATTCGGTAAAATTTCTCTTCTCTGCAACCAACAACGAAGCCGAATATGAAGCTTTGCTATCCGGATTGAATCTGGCTGAATCCATGAACGTGAAATACCTCAAAGTCTTTTCAGACTCCCAACTTCTTGTCAACCAGATCAATGGATCGTATGAAGTCAAAGAACCTCGGTTAACACCGTATTTGTCCTTAGCAAAAAGGAAGTTATCAAAATTTTCCGTCGAAGTTGAACACATTCCTCGAACTCTTAACGTTCAAGCAGACGCCCTGTCCCGATTAGCCTCGAGTACCGGGATGGAGAGCATGGAGTATGTCCAAGTCGGACAACAAGAGCAACCGTCGACCCTCCTTTCCGAAGTCGCAACCATTGATCCGGCAACGTCACAAAAACCACCAACATGGATAGATCCCATTATTCAATACTTGGAAACTGGGGCCTTGCCTTCGCACCTAAAAGAAGCCCGCGCACTTCAGATCCGAGTAGCTCGGTACACTCTGGACAACGAAACATTATTCAAACGAGGGTATTCGGCCCCACTCCTAAAATGTTTAACCGAATCCGAGTCGCGATATGTTCTTGAAGAAGTGCACGAAGGAATTTGCAGAAGTCACCCCGGTGCACAAGCCTTATCCTACAAGATCTTGCTGCAAGGGTACTATGGGCCTACTCTAAAAACCGATGCCGTTGCATGGGTCCGAAAATGTCCGAAGTGCCAACTCTTTGCGCCCAACCTTCATCAATCCCCTGAAGAGCTTAAATCAATTTACAGTCCGTGGCCTTTCGCCAAATGGGGGATCGACCTCATAGGTCCCTACCGACCGGGAAAGGAGGTGTCTGATTTGCCATTGTAGCTGTTGATTACTTCACTAAATGGGCTGAAGCCGAACCATTAGCTACGATAACTAAACAGAAAGTTGTCGACTTTGTATGGAAGTCCATCATTTGCCGCTTCGGAGTACCGAACTCAATCATCACCGACAATGGTCGACAATTCGAAGGCAAACGACTTGAGTCCCTTTGCGAAGAATATAATATCAAACACTTTTTCTCTTCGCCCTACCACCCGCAGTCTAACGGTCAAGTGGAAGCTGTTAATAAACTCATAAAGAATGGCCTCAAGACCCAACTTGATGCTACCAAAGGGGCCTGGCCTAAAGAATTGCCGCACGTCCTGTGGGTCTATCATACAACTACCCAAACATCCACCGGCGAGACTCCATTCTCACTCACTTACGGATCAGAAGCCGTGGTCCCAGTCGAGCTCAGTGAACCTACTTACCGAATTCAACATTTCACCGAAGAGACCAACTCGGATAACATGAAAGTTAATCTAGACTTGCTTGAAGAACATCGTACCCGTGCCGAACTCAAAAATGCCGCTTACAAACATAGAAGCAAGAGGTACGTCAATTCTAAATTCAATCCACGTTCATTCCGGGTTGGTGATCTAGTCCTCAAACGTGTAATGGGGCCTGACCCCGGTCCATTGAAACCGAAGTGGGAAGGACCTTTCCAGATTATTGAAGTCCTACCCCATGGGGCCTACCGAATAGCTCATCCTGATGGAACTCCACATCAATATCCATAGAATATCGTTTTCCTAAAGAAGTTCTATCAATGAATGGTCCGAAGTCGGGTAGCCGATCCTCCTTTCGAATGGACCTTCCTTCTGCTTCACCGAGGGAACGAAGGTACTCTTTTGATGTAATGAAAGTTCAAAGACTTTCACTTTTGAAATCCGAACAACAGCTCGATACCGATGTAAAATTTGAAACTCGGTTTTATTAGTATTTTGCACCGATGTAAACATTACGACACTCGGTCTCGCTGATACCCCGTAATCTATCCAAACCCTACGCATGCTTTGGTTGGGGTTGAGGCTCGTTCACGTCACTTCAGCAAACATGATTTGACGGGTCCCGATAATCACCGAATATAAAATAAACAAATCGGTTGGGGCCATTCCATAATCGAACTCTGACGAAGTTCGGTGAACTATATCTGTTTTACGTACGGCCCAAAATGTGTTAAGTTTTGCGAATTCTTAATAAGTTCGCATACCGACTTACGCTAGTGGCCGAAGTTATTGCGAAAGATCAAAGTGGAACTCGAAAATTATTTTTCCAAAAAACCACAACTCAGTTAATAATACGAATAAATCCGAGGTGGGGGAGCTCGTCCTAAATTCGTACCGAGTTCAGTACACTTGGTCTAAAAATCGCTGAAATCTGTACAGCAAACATAAATCAAGATTGAAATTATGCAAACACATCATATTCATATTAAAAGGTCGAGAAATTCCCTTTACCTATGTCCTACTAAGGGAGTCAGGGAGTCAACAACCCGACGTCCCCGATTACGTATTTAAAATATGAAATCCTACTAAGGATGCCAACATACCGACACCCCGATTACATACTTCAAACATAATAAACTGAAAACATGAAAGTAATAACATTCGAGAACTTCAAGCAGTATCATTCTTTTCTTCGACATCTCGGCCAACACCGCTGCCTTCACCGACCTCCATCCCGGCAGACAATTTCTCCAAGATAGCTACCTCTTTTGCCTTGGCAGCATCTTCAATGGCCACGTCAGACACCGGGACAAGCTCATCACGCGGATCCCTTACTTTATCTGGATTACCGTCAGCGGGAGTGACCACTTTGATTATCTCAACCTCCCTGTCTGTCGACTTGGCCTTCTCCTTGATGTAAGCCTCGACTTTACTCCAGATTTTCACAGGAGTCATGTCGTCGAAGTTCTGTTCAACCTCCACATCGGCAAGAGTTGTGACAAAGATGTCGGCCAGCTCCTTTCTTTTCTCTTTCTCTCCTTCCAGGATCATTTTGACATAAGCACGTCGGAGTAGAGCCGCTCTGTCTTCAGAAAGTGGTGGCAAGTTGGGATTCGCGGTCATTTCTTCAGCTCGGCGGAGCATCCACACGCAAAATTCCCGTTCATCTTCGTAAGCTTCGATGTGCATCCCCTTTATCGCCATATCAAAGCCATATTTTTGGAGTTTGTGGAACAAGAAGAAGCGGAGCTCATCGATATCGTAATAGCCGGTGTTGTATCACTCAATTACCCACCGAAGTGTCAAGCAAGTGTTCATTTCTAGCTCCAAGTCTGGACCGGCTTCTTCCTCCACTTCGTTGTCAGCAGCGCCCGCAGCATCCTCCTCATTGGCTTGAATTTCGGCAGCAGCAACAGAATCTTTCCCGGCTTGAAAACCGTTCTCATACATAAACTCCCCATATTCAGATTTCTCTCTCTCCAACTTCGCCATCTCAGCTTGATGAGCATCCCATTGTTGGCCCACAAGTTCACGAACCTCGGTGCATTCTTTCCGAGTTGCTTCATGTTCGGCCCTCTCTTCCAACAACTTTTCTCTACCTCTTCAGCTTTGGCCTCCAATGCCTTAGAATGTTGTTCGGCGAAAGCAAGGTGCGACCTGAGTTCCTCCACCTCGGCTTGAAGGGATTTCTTATCCACTGATAGTGCGGTCACTTCGTTTTGCACAGCCTCAAGTTGAGTATCTCAGTTAAAGATTTTCTCCTTCAACTCGGCCTCGACCTTGGCCGCCTCTTCCTTCAGACTTACAATCATGGCGTCCCGCGCAGCTATGATTTCCTTCTTCTCGTCCAACTGCGCCGCTATTCGGTTGTGATCGTCTTCAGCAGCAACCAAACTCACTAAAGCCCGACCCAGACAAGCCTTGG
Source organism: Striga hermonthica (assembly GCA_902706635.1). NCBI lineage: Eukaryota > Viridiplantae > Streptophyta > Magnoliopsida > Lamiales > Orobanchaceae > Striga > Striga hermonthica. Next base: position 25,727 of record CACSLK010034350.1, on the reverse strand, counting down.
CATAACTCAACTTGTCCACACTGGACAAAGAAGAGACCCCCACTTCGGATTTGGGGTCCCATGCCATTAAAGGCACACGCGCAGCGCTCTTCGCGTTCTCTGGCATATCTATCCTCGAGGACATGTGAGGAGACTTAACAGATTGAAAAGTGGTGAACCATTCTTCCACCACTCCTTCAGGCACTTTCACATTAGCTTCCCTCTCCTCATCAATCGTTAAGAACGACTTCTCAAAAAAAAGGGAGACTCATCGACCCTCCTTTCATCAACTCTACGACTGGAGTCGTGTTTTTTCTTCGATCTCTTCTCCGTCCCAGAAGAAGCCCCCACGTCGGACATCTTTACCAACTTTTTCTTCTTCCTTCTTTCTGGTTGATTAGACTCTACTGACTTCGGAGGAGAGGATGGTTTCTCCGGCTCTTCTCTCGGCACCTCGGTGTGCACCGTCTCAGCTGCGACCAATTCGGTTCCCATCACGTTTGGTTCAGGCTCCGCCTGATTTATCGCAGCAGCATTCACAACTTGTGTCACCTCGGTAGACACAACTTCTTGCGGAAGCTTCGGACTTCCTGGAACAGCAACCAAAGTCGCGCTTGACCCTGCTTCGGTCGATTTTTTGCCAGCAGTCTTTTAGTTGGCAGTTCTTTTCACCAAAGCGCGGACTAAATCTTGCCTCATAGCGTCAGTTAACCGCAAATCTCGGCTCTTACAAAATTTGGATTGCAGATCCTTATTCGGATATCGACGCCTAAACTCTTTGGCCTCCTTAACAGTTCGGTAGTTCAAAAACCCGAGCAGTGGATAATATACTGTATCAAGACAAAAGGCAAACGAAGTCACTAACAATTATTCTACATGCATATCATTGGAAATAGTGATAAAACTACCGAGCATCAAATCTCTCTTACCGGGATCAAATTTAGAAGTAATAACCCCAGGAGACAAACCAGCAGCTTCAAGTTTCGAGTCTATCACAAGTTTTCTGTAATCTCGAAGCTCCTTATCAAGACCGGCAAGCACAAGTAATTTCCCACCGAATTCAGGACTGAGTTTTGGTTCCTTCTGCTTCATCTCTTTTTCTACAAAGGGCAAAAGTTCCAACCGGTTAGTACACGGAACAAAACCGATATCAGAAAGATAAACAAGGATTCAATAACAAAATAAACTCACTTGCTCCAGAATGAATAAACATCGGAATCGTCATCCCATCAATCTGAGATTCATGAAAAAAGCTCTCGGACTGCCATTCTCCCCCAATCCACAACCACTCTTCCTGAAAACCATGAAGAGTCTCCGGGATGTCGGTTATTATCTCACCGACCTGGAGACCATGTTGTGGTTTCGCTCCCGCAAAGAAGCAACACGAGGACTCTGCCACTCTCCTCTTCGGACTCTTCCTAAAAGCAAATATACTCCTTATCTCATCACACGACGGCAGACCCTCACCCCTCTCGTGTAATAACACCATTAGTCCAATTATCTTCTTCCAACTGTTAGGGGTGATTTGACATAGCGGTAACCCCCAACTTCGTAGGTACTTCGTAATCAAATTAGGCAAAGGGAATCTCAGCCCCGACCTCAAGCTCTCAGCAAAGACTCCGACACAACCCGGAGGAGGGCTAGTTATCCTTTCCCTCGGGTAAGGTGCAAAAATCTTCACCGAGGGTGGAATCCGTACTTGCTCTCGAAGCATCACCACATCGGCATCGGTCAGAATACTTGGCTCACCCTCAAAATCTATTGTGGGATCAGGCCATTTCCTAACTGGCCTCCTCCAATGAGGTTCTTCGACATCAGCGGCATTATGCTCTACCATAAGATCGTCGTCCTCATCGTTTGGCCTAATGTCTAAATGCCTCACCAACATCGGATCCCATCGATGATATTCAAAGGCCAACTCCACCAATTCTTAGTCATGATATACTTCCAATGGAACCGACTCCGTACTGGAAGAACTCGCCACCGCCTTACCCTTACCCTTCGAAGCCATCAAATAGAAAGAAAAATGAAAGTACAATGAAAAAGCAAAAATTGAAGATGAAACTTACCAAAGAATCAGCGAACAAGTAGCGCACAAGGATTAGTTCTCAAGTTCGCAAGGAAAATTCGACAAAAAGATAACTGTTTGCAAAAACTCAAGGATTGAAGCAAAAGTGAAGAAAAGTCGATTGAAAATCCCAGTGCCCTATTTATAAGCCCTAATTTCTGACCGTTAGCATTCTCAATCGGCAGCACGTGTAATCGACGCGACTATTTCTTTCCAAACGGTGCAACCAAGTGGCTGTTATTTTATTAAAGTAGCCGTTACAACACTTAAGACCATTACAGCGCAACTCTTCACATTATACATTTAATATGCCCGACCGTCACGTTTCTTCAAGTCATCTCAAAGACCGTCCGTGATATGCCCAAATTCTACTAAGTGTGTCCACCTCGGAAACCAGTTCTCACTTCGGAACAGACGATCCCCTTCGGTCACGTCGCACCCCGCACACATCAGAACATCAAGGACGGGCATTTCTAAACTCCAATTTCCCATCGACTTGGAGCTTCTAGTTGTTTTACAATACCGGCGACCATCACTCCGTATGCCCCCCGATATTTGGGGCCTCTCTGTTATCATCCAACTCGGTAAAGCACAATTAAGGGCCTTGAACAGCATCTTAAGCAAATTTAACTTCAATACCGATGGAATATCCCGATATTTTATCAGTATAAATTATGTTCTAGTTCCGATATAATAATGTTATCGATTATTATTTTCGGAATTAATTATTTCAAGTCGAGATTACCGAAATTTATTTTCGACGTACCGTTTACATTCGGAATAATTTTGGTAATTAAGTATTATGTTTAATTAAATAATTAAACATAAGAAAAGGGATTAATTAGCATTTAATCCTTAAATTAAACACTAAAACCGTGGCTAATCTTCCAAATGGTAGCAATGGCCGTGTGCAATTCCTTAAGGAGTTGGAAAATTTTTCCTTCATTCTTAAGTACTACACGTGTCTTTAGTAGGGATTAAAGGAGGAGGTTAGTCATCTTAAACCTATCTTAAAGAGAAGCAAATGTTAAGCTAGCAAGGAGCCACGTTAAGCCTTCATCATCACCCCCAATTTTTTTTCTTCCATTCGGTTTATATAAGAGCGAATTTGGGGAAAAATTCCCAACTTTTTCCCTAAGCCTTTTCAAGCTACATTAAGCCTATATTTCGTACATATTAGCCCTTAAACTCAGCTATAAGATCAACATATTACCTTAAGTTTTTCATACTCCAAGCACGGCCAGTAGCATAGCATCGCACGGCAATTAGTTTCCGCCGCACCGCAAGCAACGCACGGACGCGCACGCAAGGTCACGATCGGTTTGCGA
>CACSLK010034350.1:5477-17552 GCA_902706635.1 Striga hermonthica | reverse complement strand
CATGATTTCGAAAATGAGTTTCGAAAATTTTCATACTGATTTTTGGAAAGTCCGGAATTTCTTTAAAACCGAAGTGGGGTATTACACCAGATTTCAGGTTTGCTCACATTTTAGAAAAGGCATTTTTCATTAAAATCAACGAGATAACAGTTATCCGATGAACGAGAACCTGTAAGCACACAAAAACCTTCACTGTCTCTCACATAACACTTATCACATGAGAAACTGACACTAAGACCTTGATCACGGAGTTGACCCACACTCAATAGATTTGCCTTTAGTTCATCAACAAGTAACACACCAGTTAATTAGGTATTCCACCCAAATTTAAACAGCCCGATCCAATAACCTTATTGCTCACACCATCACTGAGCGTGACTTCCCAATTTGAACCGGGTTGAATATTCATTAAGTAAGAAAGTTCCCCAGTCATGTGTCTAGAGCAGCCGCTGTACAGATACCATTTACCTTTCAAGGAAGTCCTGAGAGACAGAACAGAGGCAAAAATAGTTGAAGGATTTCTTAGCAACCCACACTTGATGAGTTTTGGCACGGTTATTTGGGAGGGTTCTAGCATGAACCTTCACTGGAATGCCAGGCTGATTCCAACCCCTAACATTGCCTGTACAAGGATCATGCTGCATTTTGTAACATTTGAGTCTTATGTGACTAGTTACACCACAGTAATGACAGATAGGAACAAAGTTATGGTGAGCTTTACTAACAGATTTCTGCTAGGTGAAGGAACCTTCAAGGGAGATTTTGGAGATAGAGGTTTACTTATAGTGCTTTTTACAAACCTATCACACATGTTTCTGGAAGGTCTCCCATGCAGGTCCACACCTCCAATTCCATGTTTGTCCCCAAATCCAAGGCCAGCATGTTGTGTACTTGAAGTCCCGGTTGAGGATTCTGGATGATCCTCTTTTCCCGTGTACCCTATTCCAGTAAGATCACCATGTTGTTTCCCCAATGATAGAAGTTCATTCAGATATGCTTTTCCCTTGTTCAATTTTTGAACGACTTCTGCAGTTCAATTTAACTCAGCAGAATTTGCCTTCAGTTTGCTTTCCATGCTAGCATGTTCGTTCATCAGCCGATCAGCTTCATTTTTCAATAGCACGATTTCCTGGTTCCGCTCCGCAAGAAGTTTCTGAGTAGAGAATAATTCGGACCTCAAGCATTCAATGGTCTGAGCCTTCTCTAGTCCGTCTTGTTTAGCAAGTTTGACACTGCTCTCAAGGATGCAGGTTCGCGCCTTTGCAGTATCCAGTTCACACTCTTTAGTAGCAGTGGATGCGGATGCTTGTTCGTTCAGCACTCTGTTTGCTCTTGAAAGTATAAACACTTCATTTTGAAGCTTCTATAGAGCTTCAGATGCTTGAGCACACTTTTCCATAGCAAGTGAACTGGATCTACACACACATGTTGATCTGCTTCATCTTCAGATGCTTCAGTTTCTTTTAGGCTTTCTTCAAACTTGGTCGGAGCATGAGAGATGGTGAGACACCCGAACTTCTTGACTGAGGTATGAACTGCCAAGTTGCTGGTGTGAAAAGAAGGTTCGTCTGTGCCTTCTTCATCTAAATCTTCCCAAGTTGCCTTCAGTGACTTATTCTTCTTCTTAAGATTAGCACACTTATACTGGAAGTGTCCAAAGCCTTGACAGTCCCTGCATTGATCCTTCTCAACTCGTTGCCAATCGGATTTTAAGAGTAGCACACTACTTTTCTTGTCCTGCATCACATTCTTGCTGAAATTGTTCCCCTTTATTCTAGCAAATTTATTCTTGCATGTACAGCCTTTGACTCATCTTTCCATAGTATCGCAGGATTAGAGCTAGTGCTTCTTTCAGCTCACTATCATCTGCCAACGGACCTTCATCGTCGTCGCTTTCTTCTCTTTCCTCGACTATGGCAGCTTTGAGAGCTAAGCCCTTACTTTTCACTTTGTCATAATTGTTGTTGATTTCCAATGTCCTGAGCTCTCCAAGAAGTTCATCAACATCCAACGACGCCACTCTTTGGAAACTTTCAAGCGCTGTGATTTTCTCTCTAAACCTGGGGACGACGGTTCTCATAATTTTTTGTACTTGACGTTTCTCAGAGATTTCTTCTCCAAGCATCATACTTTGATTCACCAGATCACATAATCTGGCATAATACACGTCAATTGTCTCTTCATCCCTCATTTTGAAGTCTAGACTCTTTGACAGCTGTTGAACCTTCAAATTGACGTTGTAGAACCCGCCAGACATCTTTCCTTGTCTTACAATGAACTATCATCTTGTGTCTTGTTTGATCTACTGCCATCATAATTGCATACAAGGCACGATAGTTGGCTTCTTCTTGAAGCTTCTCAGCATCTGTCCAATTATCCTTAGGTTTAGGAACTGGGACTTTCGTTGATTCTTTTCTTTGATTAGGAGCTTGTTGCATGACTGGATGCTCCCAGCCGTTTTCAACACTTTCCCACACACCTTTTCCAAGCGATCTCAGAAAAATTGTCATCATAGACTTCCAATACGAGTAGTTCGAACCGTCCAATTGCGGAGGCCTGGATATCGATTTACTTTCTTGATTCATGATTTGAAGGTAACACACGTCCTAGGATCTTACGTAATGAAGATGAAAACCCGCTCTGATACCAATTGTAATTTGATACTTGAACACTAAGTATCCAGAGTTTCACGTAAATCATATAGACAGACTATAATGATGATTCAAATAATTGCGGAAGAAATTTTCACTAAAAATTGAACCTTCAGGAGAGCGTCCCACTCTCCCTTCAGATCTTTTTCATTAATGTGAATAACTCATACATCATCCAAGGATTTACAGTATAGACTCCCTCTACACTCCACTTGAATGATGATTCACACAACTACTTATCCGACCACAACCCCCTTGTGGATTTTTCTAGTTCGAATCCCTCAAACTAAATCAGAGTGTACCTCTGAACATTCTGTTACAAAAACTTATGTGTTCTGCTTATCACTCAACTAAAGAAAAAAAAATATGAAACTGAAAAATCCCGAATCAAAAAGTCATCCTCAACTCTGGTCTCGTCTTCTTTTTATCTTCAGCATCATTTGGTAAGTCTTTGCGCCCAAGTCATAATCACATATGGAAGGTAAATCCCACGATCTTCTTCTTCTTGAACTATGGAAGGTGAATCTTCCCCTTTGATCTCGTCGACCTGCAAGAATAAAACAAATAATCAGTTAATTTGACTTAAATAAAAAACAGTACTCATTTATACCAAAAATAAACTTCCCTTAAATACTCCCGTATATTTCTGGGCTCTGTGATCATCAGAAGGTTCATCGATTTACTGCTAATTTTTAGTACTTACACTGTCCATCTCTGCCCCATGGTGCCTTCTCTTTTGCTTCACCGGCCTCACACTAAGGTCGATGTTCAGACGGTGCTTGATCACCTCCGCACTTATTCCTGTCAGCTCCTCCGCTAATCAATCTCGACCTGATTGGCTCCTCCAACTCCTTCCCGATTCTAAACTTCCTCTCTTCATACCCCTCGACTATATGGATCTCCTCAACCTCCCCTCCTGGTTGGATATCTACCTTCTCCTTACCCTTTTCTAACCTCAGCCTATCCTCCTTTGATCTCGACCCACTTGGTCGAGTAACTCTTCTTCTTTCAACTTGGCCTGCCTCCTTGCCAATTGTTTGTTATTGCTTACCGTTGTCTGATAGCAACTCCTCGAGGTAAGCTGATCCCCTGCGATCTCTCCAATGTTTTCGCCCACCGGATATTTGATCGTCATATGGTACGTTGATACGACCGCCTGGAATGCGTTCAAGATCGTTCTTCCCATAATGATGTTATAAGATTACTCAATTCCCACGACCACAAATCTCACCATCCGTACTTTACTCATGACTCCCGACCCCAGCGCTACTGGCAAACTGACCTCACCCATCGGCATAACTTCTCCTCCATTGAAGCCATAGAGAGCCGTGGCCACTGGTTTCAACTCCAAACTCTCGGTATCAATAAACACTCTCTTCACATCAAAACCCGCCACCTCCGCAGTAATCACCAAGGCATCATTGTGTGGCAACACCACTTCTTCAGCATCCTCTGCTTTATAGCTTATCATCGGCACACGAGTCGTGATCCCCACCTCCTCTCTCTTCCTTTTCACAGCTCGAGCATGTTCTTTCCTGGCATTATTCGAGTCGCCATCCGTTGGCCCTCCTGAGATCATATAGATCGTTACTCTCTTCACGAGAGCTTCGCCCCCTTGCCCTCCTTTCTCTCCATCTCTCCTCAGTTTCTTCTCTTGACCGTCTCGACTATCTCTATCATCCCCCTCTTCATCTCTATCACTTCTATCCTCTGAATCCTCTCGACATCTCCTCCTTCCTTTTCCTTTCACCCTATCATGATATACAAACTCCTTCAAATGCCCCGCTCAAATCAACCTCTCAATCTCATCCTTCAAATGCCTGCAATTCTCCGTGGTGTGGCCATAGTCCCGATGAAAACGACAATAGATATCCGACCTAGGCCGAGTCGGGCCTGTAAACCTCGTCTTCAGCCATGTCACATCCTCGCTCGACATCTTCTGCTCTATCGCCTCGAGCACTTCTGTCATATCTTTCCTCAGAGGCGTGAAATTATGGTACCTTTGTCTTTCGAACAACAATGGCCTCCACTGCCACTTGTCATCTCTTTTCGCTTGCTTCGAGTCTCGCCCCTCTCTTCTAGGCGATGTTCTTTTCGGTCCATTCTGCCTGGGCGAACTTCTCCTCGGCGACCTTCCCCTCGTTGGGCTTTTTTCCTTCTTTGGCTCCGGTCAAGCAGCTCCCTCCAATTTTGCAAACATCACCTCCATCTCCTCCAAGTTAATAAACTTTCTGCACCGCTTCAAGACATCCTCATATGATCGAGCAGGGGTCTTTGCCAGTGAGGTTCGGAAAGGCCCCGCTCAATGACTCCTTATCAGCCCTCCTGCCTTCACCTCATCCGACGCTGAGTGCACCTCCAAGCACGTATGATTATATCGAGCAACATACTTCCTCAACAACTCCTTCTCTCCCTGCTTCAACGCCATCATGGTCAAATATTTCTTCTCCTGAGCCACCGCGCTTGAGTACTGATTAATGAGCTTACTGGCGAGATCCTCAAAGTCCGCAATCGACCCCGGAGGCAGCTGATGGAACCAATCCAGCGCTCCTCCATGCAAGGTCGATAAAAATGCCCTGTAACATACAGAATCAGAATATCCATGCAACACAACCATATTTTCAAAAGTACTCACATGCCTCGACGGGTCAGAGGACATGTCATACACCAAGTTAGTCTCCCTGAAATTATTCGGCAAAGGGGCCGCAAGGATCTCCCTCGAGAAGGGATGTCCTCGAGCTCTCCTCTTTGGCCTCCCCTCCACCTTGTCCTGCAACTGGCGCAGCTGCTCCGCCATCCTCTCCATCGCACGACCACTCCCGCCTCCTCCATCTCCATAGCTAGACACATCCTCGTCCTAACTACCCACCATCGTGGTCGGCGCGGTTGTGGCGTGCGACGTGTGGCTTGTGACTTACTGAATCGACTGCGCCACCGCCGCGGCCGCCACCATCCTCTGCATCTCCTCCCTGGTCATCGCCACCACCTGTTGACCGGGAGCTTGTACAACTGCCTGTGGTTGCGCTCCTCCTTCCACCACCGCTCCTCCTAGTTACGCCACCACTGGGTTCTGGGACGGCGGCGGTGGCATCATCGTCGCGGCTGCTACGCGAGCCTCCTGGGCACGGCTGGAGCTTGCATCTCCTCCGGGAACCGCCGTCGATGCTCCCACACCTTGAAGAACGAGTGCGGGAGTAACCGGCGTCTGCGAAGGGCCAGAGAAGCCGGAGGAGGTCCTTGCCCCAACGGCCAGGTCGTCGTCCAAGCATCGTCGAACGTCGACAGTAAATTTTTGGGAATTCTGTCTGCCATAGCTGAGCTTCAGACACAACTTCTCAAACGAAAGTCCCACAGACGGCGCCAATAATGCAAGTGTGAGCGTCTTGGCCCGGTTTAGGATGGATCAAACCTCGCCTTCGCTGGTAAAACGCTGGAAACCTGCAAATAACTCTCACACCGGGGGTTGTGTCCGCTGAAGAGCCTCCGATGCTTAAGTCAGTATGTGTATGAGTATACTGGAATTGAGTAATGGAAAAATCATGTTTAGGAAAAAAGGCTCACCCCCTTTATATAGAAGTGAGATACATGACCTAAGGCTGCCCGGATTTGGTGAGCTGGCTGCCCAAGCTGCCCGTCCGTACTCTGACACACCACGCACATATTAGAGGTGGCGCGGGACATTGGGCACTGTCAGAGGTGGTTGTAGCTATCAACCAATATGTTCTCGACACGTGTCCTTCTGCACATGGAGTGAATATTCTTCTGCAATTCTGTTAGAGGCTCTTACACGCGCCTGTGACTAGGCCGATCCATAAAGTGTTAAGTCCCCAAAGTGGTCGACCTGTTGAGGTCGACTAAACTGCTCGATCGTTTACCTGGTAGAATGATGGATTGGTCGACTGCTTGACTGGCCGACTGGTTGACTGGTCGATTTTTCCGCCACTCGGTTCAGTTTCATTACAGTATAGCCTCTTCGACCGGTTCAGCAGACCGGTTTAGCCTTGTGGGTATAATATCTTATATCAGCTCTTAAAATGAGGCCAACTCTTAAAATGCGAACAACTCTTAGCAACTACAGACAACTAACCTAGCAATTACGGACAACTAACCTAGCAACTACAGAGGTTGATGGGTCATCCCTGACCTAGGAGTCTCAGATTCGGGAGTCGGCTATTGCTCACTTCCAGACCCTTTTCACCTCTGACAGAGGGTCCCTGTTGCCCCGACCATCTCTTTCTTCCCTACCATTCCTCCCTCGGTCGACCTTGTCGACCTCTGTGAGCTCCCGAGCAGGGAGGAGGTTAGAAATGCTGTATTCGGGATTGATCCCAACAGTATTTCTGGCCCCGATCGGTTCTCTTCCTTCTTCTATCAGGTCTGCTGTGATTTAGTCGAGCCTGATGTTGAGGAGGCAGTGTTGGATTTCTTCACCGGTCACCGGATGCTGGATTTCTTCACGGCTACCTCTGTCGTCTTGATTCCCAAAAGACCCAATTCGAGCTCTTGGTCCGACTATAGGCCCATCAGCCTGTGTAACGTGACCAACAAGCTTATTTCGAAAATCCTTAATGACCGTCTTTCCCCTATTCTCCCCTACCTCATCTCTCCCAACCAGAGTTGCTTCGTCAAGGATCGGGTCATTAGTGATAACATACTTTTAGCCCCGGAGATGATCCACGATATCTCCCATGCAGACTGGAAGCTGGCCCTGAACATTGCGCTGAAGCTAGACATGGCTAAGGTGTATGATAGAGTGGAGTGGCCATTTCTTAGGGAGGCACTGGCTAGGATGGGATTCCCTGAGCGGTGTATCAGGTCTGCAGAGGCGTGTGTGGAGCATTGCACGTACTCGGTCCTGGTTAATGGTAGCCACACAGATTTTTTTCCCTCATCTAGAGGCCTTAGACAGGGAGATCCCCTTTCCCCGTCCCTTTTTGTTCTTGCGGCGGACTACCTCTCCCGCTGCCTCAACGGCTTCATCCGCGACAATCCTCAGATGACATATAGCACCCGTGGCTATGGTCCTGATCGAGCTTATGCACCTCCTGGAGCATTACAGCTCGGTTACCGGCCAGTTGATCAGTGTGCAGAAGAGCACCTTCACCCTTTCCTCCTCCAGCGCAGACAGGTGGGCTCAGCGAGTCCACGAGATCACTGGCTTTACGCACGGTGACCTTCCCATTACCTACCTTTGTGCCCCTCTATATAAGGGCAACCTCACGAGAGCGCTCTTTGCGGGCATCAGGCGGAGGATGATCGATAGGGTTTCTGGTTGGTCGCATAGACATCTTTCTTTCAGTGGTCGGCTTGCTCTGATCAAGAGCACCCTTAGCTCCCTTCCGCTTCATTTTCTTATGGTCCTCGACCCCCTAGGTCCACTCTTGACGAGATTGACCAGATTATGGCTCGTTATTTTTGGGTTACGAGGATGGTTCGGGGAGGGGGAGACGTACCCACTAGGTGAGTTGGGACCTTATCTGCCGCCCTCTCTCTGAGGGTGGTCTTGGCATCTGTCGCCTCAGGGATATTGTTACTGCCTTCTCATACAAGTTGTGGTGGTGCATCAGGGAAAGAAAGTCGCTATGGGCCCAGTACCTTCGCGACAAGTACTGCTCTAGACGCGCCAACAACCCTTGTTGGGTGACGGCGGTTGCGCATGATAACAGACAGTGGCGGCGCCTTACTAGGGTTGGTATACGCGCCCAGGATCAAATTTTTTGCATTCTGGAGGATGGAGAGGTTAGTTTCTGGGATGAGTGGTGGTTAGGTGATAGGTCGTTGTCTAGAGATAGGCAGATGTTGCATTCTCCCTACCTGCTTGTGCGCGACCTTTGGATGGACAGGTCGTGGGATAGGGGGAAGCTTGACAGAGAGTTGGGCTCCGGGGCGGGTTTTAGTGAGCAGTTATTAGATCGGATCCAGCAGATACCCATCTCGGGGGACGGTTCGGAAGGTATGAGGTGGAGACTTACATCATCGGGTGTGTTTTCTACTACCTCGGCTTGGGAGCAGATCAGGCTGAGAGATCGGCCTAATCTTCTCTTCGGAGCCATCTGGAGCGACATTTTCACCCCTACCAGATCTGTTTTCCTTTGGCGCCTCCTATTGCGCCGGATACCCGTGGACACTGTGTTACATGCGAGGGGGATCTCCTTCCCCTCCCGATGTGTTTGTTGTTCTAAGACCGGACGTCATGAGAATGAGACATTTACCCACCTTTTTCTAGAGAGTTAGATTGTGAGGAGAGTGTGGGAGCATTTTGCTGCTTGGACCCATATATCCCTACCCTCCACAGACAATTTTTTTGAGCTCCTGAGTTTTTTCTCACAGAGCACACACTTTAGACACGTGAGCTTCCTCATTCCTTGTCTGATCCTTTGGTTCACCTGGACGGAAAGAAATAGTGCGAAGCATAGGGATATTACTTTCTTGCTTTCTCACATTGTTTTGCAGGTGGAGAGACACATTTCGCTCCTCACAGCTTTGGGCAGGCTTTCTGCCCGTGATTGGACAGGCTGCACGCCACCACACCGCTACAGGGTGGCTTTCCCTCCGCCTGTTCGGTCCCTTCGGCCAAGAGCCGTTGTTTGGCTTCGACCCGATTCCCCTTGGGTCAAGCTGAACACCGATGGATCTTTCGATCGCCATAGCGGTACTGCCGGAGGAGGAGGCTTGATCCGGGACCACAGTGGAGCTCTTATCACCGCCTTCCACACATCCCTTCAGGCCTCCTCGAGCTATAATGCAAAGATGCAGACATTACAGATTGGCCTTCAGATTGCTGCTGACCTCTCTAGTCATATTTGGATTGAGCTGGACGCTACGGCTGTCGTCACCCTCCTGACCTCGGGTCATCAGAGCTCGTGGCAGATTCAGCACCCACTTATGCGCATTAGAGATCTACTTCGGTCTGTCCATTACAAGATCACATACATCTTCCGTGAAGGGAACAGACCTGCTGATTACCTTGTCAGCCTTGGCGCTACCATACCAGACACGCACATGTATCAGACCGACACTGCTCCACTCCGTCTTCGCATGGTAGTTCGGATGGATCAACTTGGATATCCATCGTTCCGATTCCTGTAGATTAGGTTGTTGTTTTGTTTAATCTAGACCATACATTTATTTCGGGCACCTGTTAGCCCGATCACAGACCTTGTATTACTTTCGTTTTTTGTTTTTCGTTTCTGTTTTGATTATGAGACCATGTTGATTGTTTTTGGCCCATTTTAGGGCTTTGATCTATGTACAGGTTGGGGATCCAGCCCAATCCCTCGCCCCTCGGGGCGTTGTTAGTTTACCAAAAAAAAAAAACCTAGCTAGTACTAACCTAGCAACTACTAACTTAGCAACTACATAGAACTAACTTAGCAAATACAAAGAACTAACCTAACAACTACTAACCTAGCAACTTCAGACAACTAATCTAGTAACTACAAAGAACTAACCTAGCAAAAATATAGAACTAATCTAGCAACTACAGAGAACTAATCTAGCAACTTCAAACAACTAACTTAGCAACTACAGACAACTAACCTAGAAACTACATAGAACTAACCTAGCAACTACAGAGAACTAACCTAGCAACTTCAAAGAACTAACCTAGCAACTACATAGAACTAACCTAAAAGACAAAAAAATGCTCTCTCCTCTCTCTAGGTTTCTCTCTTTAAAAATAACCCTTCTTCTCCACTTGCTATCTCTTCCATCCTTCCATTCACCATCTCCGCATAGTCTGTCTGCCGGCGGCGAGCCGCTCGTCCCATATAGCCTTTTCTATTTTCGCTCGGTACCCATGGCATCTCCTCCCCTAGACCTCTCGGTGCCGGATCTGAGCTCACTCATTGCATCTAAAGTTAAGAAGGAACTTTTAATCTTTATGCAGTCTCCTTTGACAAGCTTGGAGGAGGGAGAAATCCCGCCCTCGGTCTCAGGCACTCCGGCGAGCGGAACCCTCTCCTTGCCCCTTGCCGCCACCGTGAATCCCCATCCCCCGGTTTCATCACCGAGCCCGTTGCCCAGTTACTTTCGGCTCTATGCCGCCGGCCGATCTAAGTTCCCAGCTTCCTATGCTCCGATGATGTCAGACCTTATCCCTCTGCTGCCCATGTTAGAGGTATGCTGTAAAAGCGATGTTTTGCAGATTCTATCAATTCCATTTTGATCAGGCCATCATGTTTCGGTCAAGTTACATATGTTTGCAGTTTATTTATTTATTCAATACATACTCCATGTCTTATATTGAGGTAGTGTGGTTCGAAGAGTTTTGAACAGAAAGATCACCTATCGGTTCCTTATAAGACTAAACTATTCGTTCACAGTCTAGACTGGCAGTGAGACCCCACTTGGAAAAAGACTGTAGTGTATTCTTGATTCAGTTGGTCTTTGACTAAAGGATTACACTAGCACTTATGTTAAGTGTTGAACAGGACCACAGAACGATAAGGATATGAGACTCACTGACCGTTGTCGTAACCTAGACCTTCAGTGATTGATGCGTTCTCTTAAGCTGTAAGATAATATAAAATAGGCATATATTTTTATTTCTTATTTATTTGATTTACCAAGTGATTCCTATTTTATTAGGATGACATACGAGGTATTTTGGTAAGTAAGAATAATCATATGATGTGCTATTATAAATTATTTACGGTCACTATGTTTCAGTGCGCTGGATTGATGACGTCCCCGAAATAAGCTCATGAAGGAACATTATGTTAAACCCTGCAGGTAGATGATTGTCTGACATAATGGTTAAAGTCTGAGTGGTACTAATTTCGTAAATGAATAAGAAGTTGATTAATTATTCTGTCAGTAATTTAATTAATCAACAGACATTATATCTTAAACATAGGGAGGTAAATCGATCAATCGGATTAATATTATTTAATCATGGAGGCTCGATTTTATTGGTAAAATAGTGGCTAAATGGGGAGAGCAATAATATTACTCTAGTGTGATGTTTTATTATTTAATTCTATTAAATAGGAATTAATTTTATTCCATATTAATTAATTAATTAGGAGAATAAAATTCCTACTAGAATCTTCTCTTGGGATTAGGAGACTTGGGAGTCTTCTAGAAGATGGAGATTAGTAGGAAATATATTTCCTACATTATATTATTAATTGGAGTAATATTAAGTTTCCTAAATTAGGAATTAATTTTATTCCATGATTATTAATTTAATTAGGAAAGGTATTCCTACAAGGATCTCCTCTAGCGTTAGGGGACTTAGGAGTCTTCTAGAAGATGGAGATTAGTAGGAGATTTCCTTCTTACATTAAATTAGTATTGGAGTAGAATTAGGATTCCTAGACCTAATGGAATAAGCCCATATTTAGCACCTCCTTAAGGTCCCTAATGGAGCCTATAAATACACCATGTCCCAACCTCCCCTGCATAGTAATGTTGGCCGATT
>CACSLK010034329.1:17562-36890 GCA_902706635.1 Striga hermonthica | reverse complement strand
GTTGTTAAATATTGTTGCTCGACTTCGACCAGCTCGCAAAAGAGGTTGGGGGGAGAGGATGAATTACAGTACTTAGGAAAATCCCACATGATATAACAAACACAAACATCGAAAAACACAGTAAAAAACTAATCGTTATTGCTTAACCACAAGAATCGACAGAACACAGACAAATGGCGAGTTGAATAAGATAGCATTATATTAATAGAAAAGTTTTTACATCCGAGGCCTCCTCAACCTTTACATCAGAAAATAGGTCGAGAAGGCAAAAGAAAAGAGAAAAGATAGAAAAGATACAAACAAAGCGAACCAAATAATGAAAAATATCAAGTCCCGACTTCCCCGTCGGCAGCAGTCTCCGTCCCCTGCCGCTCAGCTGGTTTCTCGACCTCTATCTCCTCGTCGACCGGTTCCTCATAATCAGCCCCACTCGGCTGGACCAGCTCTGTCGGACCGGCTAGAGGAGAGGGAGGGACTTCGAGCAGAGAAGAGAGCCCGGCTGCATGAATAGCCTTAGCTTCGAGACCAGCCCACCACTCACGACCAGGAATGAGCTAGAAGCCGACGGGATCGGGGAGAGTCTCCTTCACCCCCTCTCGGTCAATCTTGCCAGGAAAATCGGGCTGGACCACGGCCTGTTCCCACGTATCACAGGCAAAGTCAAAATATTGGACCGTCGTGGGAACTAGCTCGTCGAGAAAATCAGACGAACTACAAAAGGCCTTGACCACAGCCTTGCGGTAATGGTCGAGAAAGACGGTGCCCGTAGGGGATTTCAAGAAGGTCCTGCGGCCTTCTTGGATCCCGGTCTCCCTCTCGACCAAGACCTCTTCATGGACCTTGGCAAGATCGTCCCTCAGCTTCTGAGCCTTCTGAACAGCCGCTTCCTTCTCAGAGCAGAGTTTGGTGATGATGGCGTTAGCAGCCTCGAGCTCCTCCTCCTTGGTTGCGAGCTCGTCGCACTTGGCCGCATATTTATCCCCCAGAACCTTCAGGTTGTTCTGAGGGGAAGTCGCTTCTTCTATCATAGTCGGGAGGATACAGACGAGAAGCTAAAAAGAACAAGTAAAAGAAATAATGAAAAGCCGACATAATACCAAGAAAAGAAGATAACAAACAAGCAAAGGGTTAAACTTACTCGGGGAATGAGCCGAGCTGCATAGCGGGCCCGATCATAAGGGTTACCGTTGGCCCGGACCTGGTCGTCTTCTGGAAGAGTCGACTGGAGATAGTTGAGAACTTGAAGGGGATCGGGGTTGTCGTAAAGTCGGGAAGGCTGTTGTAGGGTGACGGGCTGCACCTTCACAGGTGACGACTGCCCCACGTCTTTTTCAACCGTCAGTTCTGGCCCTTTCTGACGCTTCGGGGTATCGGACGCCAAAGCTTTGTCCTCTCGATCCTGGGGCCTCTTGCGAGAGTGAGAGGCCTGCGTTTGACTCGGCTTGGAAGCCGAAGGAAGCACAACCTTAGACTTCTTGGCGGCAGCCGTCTCAACTACCACAGCAGGAGCATCAGATCCCGAACCCCCTTCGAGCCGCTCGGGGAGAATAGACTGAGCAGGGGATTTAGAAGCCGCCTCGGCTTTCTTTTTCTTAAAACGCTGGAGTGCACCCACTGTCGAAATAAAACGACAAAACCAATAATTGAAAGTTTATATAATCACGTCGCAGGGAGATAAAGAGGTACATAGATAAATGCGTAAGGTCGAGAGAGACTGAAACAATAGGTGGCTTACGAGGATCCTCAATTCGAGGAGCGTTTTTATCAATACAGATCCCGACATGATTGAGAAGAGAGCTATCTTTGGTTAATTGGCGAGAACTCCAAGTGTGCTTATTCAACTCCTCTAACATGTTCGCAAATTGTGGAGAACGGGGGAGCTTGCGTTACGGCACCTTATCGGTGTACCACTCATTGGTAAAAGGATATTGACCAGGAGCGGGACGAACGAAGAAATACTTTTTCTTGCATTCAGTGATATTAAAAGATAAGTCGTCGAGGAAGGTAACGCCCACACGACGACCCAAACAGTGGGCACCCTTGCTAAACCTATATCCATAACAATAAAGAACAAATTCGGGTACAAAATCACCTAGCACTATACGGGTGACGACTATAAAGGCCACCATTTTTCGTATGGAGTTGGGAGTAAATTGGTTTATTGGTATGTTGAAAAGATTACTCAGCGATAACAGCTCAGGCTGGATCGGCAAGCGCAGTCCCGACATTATTTGATCTACAAAGAAGGTGAAGCAACCGCGGGGAGGATGACGGAAGTCGTTATCCATTGTAGAAGCGACCAATCCCCAATCAGAGGGAAGTCCGTTGTACTCTCTGAAGCCATCGATTTCGGCTGCAGGAGCATAAGAAAATGGGATTAGGAACAGCTACTTCACTACAGAACACGCTGCAATCGCAAGCTTAACTGAAGGAACCATGATTGATGAATGCGCAGGGGTTGATCTACACAGGGGTATCTAAAGGCCATAAGGAAATACCTCGAGGAATTAAACTAAGTCGAGAAGACTCGGGGGCACGAGGGGCTTCAGGGTCCTCGAATAGAGTGCCCGATAGTAACGCCTGATTGTACACGTTCCGATCGATGCCGAAGGGCGAGTAACTAGCATTAATAGACCTCTCTGGCTCGACATTTTGATAAGCACTCGTTCTAGTACGAGCCATTTGAACAGAAGTGGACCCCGAATAATTGTCTATTTCATGAGCAAGGGAACCAGACACGGGGTAGGAGGTAGAAGTGAAGTTGGGATCTAGAAAAGAGAAGACGACGGTCAATAGAGAAATCTAATGGCAGCCGCAATTCGACTCCAAGGGAAATAAGACCATAAAAGAGGCGAGTAAATCGACCCGACAAAGGTATAACGGAATAAAAAACCCTTGGGAATGCATGAACCATCCTTAATGTATTCAACTCAAGGGGGGGATATCGAACCAACAACAGTCGAGAAGAAGTAGAAAAATCGATCTCGAATCGATTACTGAGCAAAAACACTCGAAGAAATAGAAAGTCTGCAACTAAAGATCTAAGGAGAAATCACTAGAAATTTACCCAGAAAATCCCAGAATCTGGTAAGCATGTAGAATCTGAACATATCTTCCAGAAAAACAAAAAATAAATAAATAATACATATTAAGAAATCAAAGGGCGAAAGGACACTTACACATGGTGATTGTCGAAAAAGTCCTAGAGAAGTCTGAGAAGAACGCTGGAAAACGAGACGGGCGCCGGAAAGCTTGAAAAGTTTTATTTGCCGGAGAAACAGAAAGTTTGGGAACTCTGAGTGCGAAAAAGTACAGACGATGAAAGAAGGAGGATATTTATAGAGGGATAGAGAAACCCCAGCCTTTAGATTAAAGATAGGACCAACGGTCCAGATGGCGCACGGAATACGAAGCGGTGGAGAGAGAAAACGTCTCATCAGCTTTCAAAATCCCTTTTTAAAATTTGAAATTTGAAAAAGATTCAGACTTATTTCCGCGATTCAGAATTTGTTGGGAAGACGAGTCACTAACGGATCGAGACAACAAGCGGATATGGTTCAGGGTAATGACGAGTAAGCAGGACCGGTAAAAAGATTCGAGCAAGGTATTTAGTCGAAAAAATCCAATCGAAAGCTCAGAGTCGCTTCGAGTGATTTTCGAGGGGACTAGATGATATAGCCATACTGTCGTATAACGGCTCATCCTGTCTCGGTTCGATTATCGTCGAGTCGACTTACCTTAAGTCGACTCCTCCCACATACCTCCTCATGATGATATATCCGGTCGAAAGTCTGAATGCTTTTCTTAGTCGACCTCTACCATATCAACTAGTCTAAGTCGATTTCGTCTGAAAGGATGAATAAGCGTATTAGGATCTATTAGCGAGTGGGGGATGATCCAGCCGGTTCAGAAGCAAGGATATCTCAAGTCGACCGAAGTAATCTCAGGACTCACGGATCCCCGACGACTTCTATTCACTTCAGCATACCAGGGGAAAGCCACTAAGGGATAAGGAAGAATCTAGATGCTGACTAGGAGGAGGATAGAATACAAACCGACCAGGGTATTTTGGACATTTCCAGTAAGTCGGCCAGGGCATTTTGGGGACTTCAGGTAAATGTTCTACTTTTATACAAAGGAGCTGAGGTAACTCCAAAACCCTAACTCCCATTCTTTCCACATTCTCCCCCATTGCTGCTGCTTCCTCAGAGCAGCTGTTTTCACTCTTTTCACATACTGACTTGAGCGTCGGAGGCTCTACGCCTGAAATCCCTCCGGCGTTGAGTTCTTGCAGGTGTTCTCGCGGTTCGATAGCAATTTGGAGACCATCAAGACAGATCTGAGCTCGTTCTCATTGGTTCATTCCAGATCTGGGCGATTTTCCACCGGCTCACCCCAGATCCGAGAATAGACCCATCACTATCCGAATTAATCGAGCCCGAGTGTTAGGATTTTTTTTTGCTAGCCCGATTATGTAGCGATTTTAGACCCGACTCTCTAGCTCGATAAAAGCCCAACACACACAAGAAACCCTAAGCTCCTCTCTCCACTATAAATATCTTGTTCCCTTGTCTCCCAACAACACAACATCCAAACCCTAGCCTACATGTTACTATTCATCATCTCCTACCTCTCCTCATTCAAGATCCAAGCTCCATTTTCAAGATCTAATTCCAAACACTTACATTTTTATAGATCTAGCTTAAATACACACATAATTGCATAGCTTATATCAAGAACTATCTTCAAAGCCAAGAACATAAGCTCCTTTCACATTCAAGCTTGTCTTGAACCATTTCCGGCGAGCTCCTGTTTTTCGGCCAAAACCACGCCAGCGACGAGCAACCAGCGCCACCACGACCTCAGGCCGACCCCAGCTCCTCGTTCACGGGCCCGTTCGACACCCCACCAGCTCGAATCGCAACCCTAGCTCGTCACCCACAACACAAAGCTCCAGCCCGAGCTCACCATCATCTCAGGCCCAAACTCGCGACCGACTTCGACCTTCGGCCAGTCACTACCACTCCTTCCAGCTCTGAATCACCGGCAAACCACGACCAAAACGATCCTCCACACCTTAGTCTCGTCCGTGTTCCACCTCAGCTTGAGCTCGCGACCACACTCATCGTTGCCGGAAAGTTCAGTCCCGACCCCGTTTCTACAAGCTCGAGCTCTGATCTGCAACTCCCACAGTCCTACATCGCACGTTCCAACTCGCGACGAGCAGCCACGACCTCAGCGACGCCCCTTCCACGCGCGATCGAGCTCATGTCCGAACCACCTTGCGCCAGGCCCGATCAGATCCACCCAGCAGCAGTTTTGGCCCATTTTCAGCAAGCTTGAAACCTCAAGATCTGACCCAAGTCCTTAAAATCGACCCGGTTGCTCCATCTCCTTATTTTCTTACCCGATCTATTTTTCGGTCCACCCGATTCGATCGATTTGAGGTATATTAGTTTAATCTCATCTCCAATGGCTTAGATAAAGTATTTGAGATGATATAAAATTAATGAATTGGGTGATTTGAGCGATTTCGAATAAATCGGGATTTTCGGGCTTAAAGCTAATATGTTCGACTTTTGAAATATATGTGATAAAATACCGAAATAAATATCATAAAATTCGTTGCGTCGTTTTGAGGCTTAGGTTGAAATTTGAGAATTTTCGGACATTGTTTGGTTGCTAAACGAGCCGATCAAATGCGTTGATCGGTCGTAGAAATTGTGAGTTGACTAAGTTAGGTGTTGAATTTGGACTTGATTTGTTGACCGTGGACCATACAGATATTGAGGATATTGTGTTTCGATTTTTGTAAATTTTAGATGTTGTTTGACTTAGTTATAAAAAACCGGGACTTTAGATATTAATGCCGTAAAAATAAAATATTAGTCTGATTAAGATATTTAGCTGCAGTTGTGGATTATAGATTTATTATAAATCACATAGAATATGTACATTAATTATCGGCCTAAAATGAGTTAGAAATCTTCAAGAATCGAACCCTAGTTTTATCCAGTTCTGATAACTGGGTACTTTTCTAGATCCGTATATAAATAACTGAACCTTGGTATCGTCTGGATAATTATTAGCCGTCGTATCGTCAATTCGTAATGCGTATCGTCGTCTCGCGCACGTGACCGTCTCTCGTCCGACCGTTGGAGCCGAACCGCCGAGTGCGTGCCCGTTCATCGAGTCCGAGTCAACCCCCGAGTGCGTGCCCGTGCACCGAGTCCATCCAACCTACCGTCTACACGTCGTTCTGTTAGCCGTGGCCCTAGCACGCCCCTGCGTTAGTGACCGTGGCACCGTTTTAAACTCGTGCATCGGCTAAGCCGTGTCAGTCGAGTTCGTGCTGGCCCGAGTTGCCCCGCCGAACTCGAACCACGGTCGAACCGAGCTGCACATTGTCAAGTGGATGATCGACCGGCTCCGAGTGAGCCGTCGTTCCAGTTCAGTCGAACCGGTCCGGTCAGTCCGGACTGTTCGAAATATATATTTCAGATAGAATGTCAGGTAAATTTCAGATGCAGCCAGATTAAGATTTCAGATAAAGTTAAGAATTTCAGATAGATTTAAGATTCAGATATAGTTTAGATTTCAGTCAGATTAGATTAAGTCAGATTCTAGTCCCAGATATAGAAATATTTCAGAGAACTCTAGAAAGCCTCAAAGACAATAATGTTTTCAAAATCAGCTCGTAAATCCCTAAAATGATTTTTAAAGCAGAGTGAGCGAACCTAGACAATAAGATATTAAAGATTAGAATTTTATTTCTGAGCCCAATACTTAGAATATTTTGCTCAATATATTTTGTAGCTTGAGGAGAGTCGAGCCTCCGTCAGCTACCCATTTCAGCATTTGCATTCGCCAGTTTCTAGGTGGGGACCATGTACTGTGTATTTCATCGCTTTTAATAATTTACCATGTCTGAGATCTATATGTGATTAAATTGAAGGACCGATACGGATGAGTGATCCCGTCTTGGTCAAGTTGTCAGATGTCAGTTATGACTTAGATGAGTGGGCGAGGCCCAGCCTAAGTCTAGCATCCAGATGAGTGGGCAATGCCCAGCCTGGATTTCTGTGGGAGGGGACCCCAGAGTGTGCACATGAGTACCGGTTTACCGTTAGTCCCATAGCCAGACCAGTTTTTTCATATATATGTTGATTTCATAGTTTGTTATTAATTGTGCTAAGTATATCAGTGTCGGTCCCCGCGGAGCACCGTTGATTCCTTTGTGCTCACGCCTCCCCACTACCCTCTTTTTCAGGTGACGGAGTCCTGCGCGCAGCGTGAGCCGGATATGTGGTGGTGGTCATCAGTCAAGATATTTGTGTTATGTCATGTTTTGAATTGTTTGAATTAATTATGCTTTATTTATGTTCGTTTGCTGCATGTTTGTCTCAATGTTTGAATTTATATTTGCTTCCGCACTCTAGAACAATATTTCAAAATATCAGACTTGAGTTTCAAGTGTCAGATTTCAGACTAGTATTTTAGATGTCAGATTATGTCAGGTTTTCAGAATATGCATGTGTTATCCGGTATTATTCATGGCCTTAATTCTAGAATGAATTTACTTGGTCGCGTGCATGATAGATTAAGAGATAAAGATATAAGATTAAAGTTGAGTAGCACCACGTGTTTTAAAGTTAAAGTATTTTCGAAAAATTAATATGAGTTTTCGAAAATTAAAGTAGTGCTTTCCAATTATAGCGCGAAAAATTTACTCTGATTTTAGTAAGTTTAGGCGGGGTGTTACAGCCGTAGCCCGCGTGCACGGCAGTGGCCATTCGCATTCAGTCACGCCCAGTAGCCTTTGGCCATGCACAGCAGCACGCCAGCAGCTGTTGATAAAGATCGTGTGTTCCGATTGCCGATAAGCCACGAATCCGCGCCTTGAATCGCCGATAGGTGTTTCTCTAGCCACAACCGCGCCTATTGAAATGAATAAAATTGCAATAGAAATCTAGAAGAAATCTAAGACAAGGTGTTTGAACAAAAGTTTGGATTTTTGTTGATAAATTCGATGATGAAAAATAACATGGGGCCTTTATATAGGCACAAAATATGTCTAAGCCTAATCTACTTAGGGAACTAATAAAGAAATAAAATATTAGAAATCTTAATTAAGCTAGAAATCATAATGCAAGATGGAAACTAAATCTCTTGATGTGCACTACAAGTAACTCCCTCTCTCTCTTTTCTCTCGCGCACCGCATCACTCAAACCGCCATCCTCGCGCGCCGCCCTTGGCCCTTGCCCTAGTCCTCAAGGACTAGGGCGCCGCCTTCCCGCGCGCGTGCATGCCCGCCTGGCTGATACGGAAGCGGTCATCAGAGCCGAAGGATGTGAAGGTTGGTCGGGCATGACCGGCGGGCGAATAGTAAAAAGGCGCGCATCGGGTGGTGATGCGCGGGCATTGGGCGTACACGGGCACACATGGGTGCTGAACGAGCGCAGCGTGCGTGAAGGTGGCCGGGACGCGCGACGGACGAGCAGCAAAAAACGTGGGGCACAGATGGCGCGCGGGTGAGCGGCACGCGAGCAGAGTCCTCGACCGCATAGGAGAGCCAGGCGCGCGACAGCACACGCGCGAGGAGGTCGACTAGCAAGGAGCGCGCGCATTAGCGCGCGAGTGCGACGCAAGAGCGGACGTCCTAAGTTGCGTGGGTAAAGGGGAGGCTGGCGCAAATGCGCGAGAGAAAGGTGGCGGATGCTGGGCGCGCGGGACCACAAGCGCGTGCAGAGCGGACGAACGAGGCCTAGTCCGCACGGGAATAGGCAAGGCGAAGGCGGCGCATGCATGCAGGGCAAGGCGCGCGCCAAGAAACCGCGCGCGACTAGGAGTAGGCATCCGAAGGCGGCGCGTGCATAGAGGCGGCCAAAGCGATTGGGGCGAGAACTTGGTGTGCAAGCCAAGAAACTTGGAGATCAAGACTAGTAGATTAATTAGGATTCTATTTCCTTATTGCATTAGTAGATCTAAATTGTTTAGGAATTAATATTTTATTACTTTAATTGGTTGCCTAGTAAGATTAGACTTAGTCATAGTTAAGATCTATAAATAGGGATCATCCCCTTATTGTTTTGAGTGTCTTGGAATTAATGAGTGAATAGAAAAGGAACGTTTGTTCAAACCGTGTGTTAGGATTCGTGAGAGTTCAATCATGCAATCGAATTAGTGAGGCTAAGACCCGAGCTAGTTCAAAATCGAGGGTGCAAGGCTAATTATCGAGTAAACTCAAGTATCGTGAGAGAGTTAGGCTAATAACCGAGTTGATCAACCCTATCGTTGAGAGCTAGTCGTGGCGAGGCTGTGTTCGAGGTAAGCGAGTGGAACAAAACACACGATCCTTCATCATTGGCGTGCCGCGAACGCCTTCACCTGCTGCGCCGCCCCCTCGCGCGTGGCTGCCCGCCAGTCCGCACTCCTCGAGGACTGGGGCTTCTTGCGCAGCGCGTGCACCTCCATCCAGCGTGCTGCGTACGTCCTCGCCCTCGGTTCCACTAGCGCGCGCGTGTTCTCCCGCGACACCCAGGTTGCCGCATTCCTCGACGCATAGGGCTTCAAGCCCCGCGCGTGTTTCCCTGCAGCGTGCATCTCCTGCGCTCGCGTTCGCTGTACCTGTTGCCCGTGCCTGCGACACCACACTCGCCCGTCTCGCGCGCTAGTCGCGTGCAGTCGTCCTTGCCCGTTGTTTGGCTACTCTCGCGCTTCGTGCGCGTCTCCTGCTCCAGGACGTGCGTCTCGCCTGCGGCCCACGCCATTCTCTTGCGTGCGTGATAGGCACGACTTGCGGCATTCTTGAGCTGCCTAGCCACTTCTGTATCATTCTCGTCCCCTTCGAGTGTTTCCTTGTCCTCAAGGATAAAACTCGAGAATTGATCACGTATCTTATCTAGGTCCTCCCATGTGGCTTCCTCATGTGGCAAAACATCCCACACGAGCACCTCCCAGCGGTAGCGCCCTGCTTTCCTGACCTTGTGATACTCCACTTGCACTCCAAGCAATCCTCTCTCTCTCTCTCTCTTCTCTCGCGGGGCCGCCTCATCCCCACCGCCATATTCTCGCGCCGCCCATGTCTTGGCCTAGTCTTTAAGGACTAGGGTGCCGCCTTCCCGCACGTGTGCACGCCCGCCTGGCGTGTCACACGCACCATCGCTGTCAGCCGTTCCCCCGCACGCGTGGCTTCCTGCCTTCCTGCATGCCTCGAGGACTGCGGTCTCGCACCCCGCGCGTGCTTCTCAGCAGCGTGCATCTCCTGCGCACATTCCCGCTGCATCCGTCGCCTGCGCGTATCGCGCGCCCTTCCCTCACGCCAGTCACCCGTAATCATTCTCGCCCGTTGGCTGGCCATTCTCGCGCTCCTCGCGGGCACTATTCTCGAGGGCGTGCGTCTCGCCCATCGCTCGCGCTAGCCGTCTGCGTGCATGATAGGCGCGGCTTGCGGCATTCTTGAGCTGCCTAGCCACTTCCGCATCAAACTAGCACAACGCGTGCGCAAGGAACGACCATTGAGTGTTGTTTGGCACTGCCAACGGCGACTGGGCACTTGGACGCACGACTGGCCACTCCCGAGCACACTGGCTACGACAGTGACGCGTACGAGCACTGCTGGGTACTGCTGTGCACCGCGGACAGGCGTCTGAGTACGCTGGCCAACGCTGCTCGTGCGCACTAGTGCGACTGGTGCCATACGGGCGCTATCGGGCAACCCTGACGGCACATGGTACTCGGGCGTGCTGTTGGGCACTGGCTGAGGCCTACTACACGCTGGCATGCTGACGGGCCCGCTGGCATGTGCTGGGACTCGCCAGCATGCGTTGGGGCACTGCTGGCTGACGGGCGTTCACTCGTAGTACGAGACAGCTAGGCGCTCCAAGCGCTGCCTACGCTCGCTACACGTTGCGGCCACTGGACGCACGCAGAATGGTTGCGTGCTGCCGTGCGTGACTAGCGTGCGCTACGCACGCCTACGCACGCACCCGCTGGCGGCACGCTACTAGATGCTGCGGCACGAGCTATGAGAGACGCCTAATTGGGCGCGCGCAAGCTACCCGCAGGCTCACACACTACTGCCGACTGCGCCGCACCGCTATGTGCGGGCAGGCACTACGGTCGGCACCTCACTGGCCGTCCGGCGACTTTCTCCGGCAACGGCTACTCAATTCAGCTAAAATGACATAATAAGCTTAAGAATAAATAAAACGTTCGGAAGAATTCGTCTAGAAAATGATATAGCACGGTAGGGCCTATATGGCACCTACGAGAGCAAAACATCCGAACAATGAATCTTAACTATATGAATTACTCATGATTAACTTAATATGACCACATACCGGCTAAAGAAAGAGAGAGCAAAACATCCGAACAATGAATCTTAACTATATGAATTACTCATGATTAACTTAATATGACCACATACCGGCTAAAGAAAGAAGATCACAAGCTTACCGCCTTGATTGTTTATGAAAGTACTATGGCTTCTATGTCTCCCTTGCGCCCCGTGTCCTCTCGGAAACTCCCGCACTTTACCTCCCTGCGGCTCCCTTGGCGATGGCTGTTGCACAAGCTATTCTATACTTCTTAAAGTCACTATAACTAAGCTCAATATAATTAATCAAAGTACACTAGCTCCTTACTTTGGGTTAAAGGAATTCTCTCGGTAATGAGCTTAAATGATCTCGGCAATTCTTTTTAAATGCTAAGTAAATGAGGAGAAGACTTAGATAAAATGAAATAAACTTCTCTACACCACTTACACGAGCTAATTATAAATAATAAAAAGAGGTTAAGTTTCAGATAAGGTTTCATGGGGACACTTGTCCTTATACGGACGTTTAGTGGCAATTGGAATGTTTAAGCATGTAGCTTAGTAATAGTATAGGTGGCAAGATCTCATAACTCTACTAACTTGAAAATCTTAACTAATAAAAATGGTTAGAAATTAACTAACCTTACTCAGTACTATAAGCTTGGCATTATGACTTAGGTGCAGCACTACTACACTACATGCGCACATGAGATGAAAAATGTAATGCCCTCGTTCGTTTATGTATTATTTTAGATTAATTGAGGTTATTATTTATTATTATTATTATTATTATTATTATTATTATTATTATTATTATTATTATTATTATTATTATTATTAAATTAAATGTCTAATTGTCTAATTGTTTTTCAAATGATTATTATATATATATATATCTATGTATATATATTGTGTGTATTATAAATATAATTATTATCCGGTTTAAATTATTTTATCGCGATCGAACCAAGCTTCGAATGGGATATTCGACCCTTGTTGGAATTAAATTCTAGCCTATGTAAATCTTCTAGCCCTTTTAGCTATCAATTTCAGGCCCAATTGAGTTTCATTGTTTTAGCCCATTTGATGACTTAAAAACATGGCCCAAGAATGAATAGTCGGATATTTTACCTTCTCTACTTTTCACGACCGAGTCTCCTTCTTCAAACCGTTCAAAATCTTGTTCTCTTAAGCGCACGTTCTCCTTCCCTCACCTGCATAAGACCCGGCCAGAGTCCTTCTTTTCGACCCGGCCAGAGCCCTCTGTTCGTTCGCGCATAAAAAAAAATTAAAAAAAAAAGTGGAGAACCTGGAAATTTCTGTCGGCAACATTTCCGATGACGTGAGCTCTTCCTTCTCACTCTATCACCTTCTCGTCGCTGCTCTCCCTTGCGAGACCATCACCCCGACGAACATATAGTTTCTTCCCAGCGTCCACCCCGTTTCCGCCATAGCCGAGAAGCTTGGGCCGTCGTCGACCGTCGAGGCGAGAATCCCTCAGCAGCCAATTCGCGAGCCACCCGTCGACGTTTAGTTTGCGCATCAGAGGTCCCTTCATCGAGCCTTTCGATCCCCGAGGTCTCGACTTCGAGAAGTTCCGAGTTCCAAAGACGTTCGTCTCACCCGCTGTCTGGCTCATTTCCTGTCTGATAACTCGTAGTTTCCTGAAATCGAGTAACTTATTCAAATCCTCTCGTTATTACGGTCGTTTTCATATATCACACGTTATATATATGTTGTGCTCGATCTACCGAAAGTTGGTTTGAAGTTGGTTTCATTCAGTTTATTTGTTGATTTGTATGTTCGTATGTATATTTTTTATATTC
Organism: Striga hermonthica; assembly: GCA_902706635.1. Taxonomy (NCBI): domain Eukaryota; kingdom Viridiplantae; phylum Streptophyta; class Magnoliopsida; order Lamiales; family Orobanchaceae; genus Striga; species Striga hermonthica. The sequence continues at coordinate 23,746 of CACSLK010034329.1, read as the reverse complement.
GTGGATTTTTGGGGATGATTGGAATTCTCGTTTCGTAAAAACAAGTATCGTAATGTTACTATGATTATCTCGGTTTATTTTAGAGTCTCTTTTTGCAATTTCGAGCTATGTCGTCGATATGTCGTTCGTTTTGTTTTCGAAGCGTATATTGTCATTTCATTTTAAAACCTTTTAATCTCAGTTTTATAAAATGTAGAAACTCTGAAAATATATTTATTTCAATAATTTTTTAAATTTCGAACCCCGTGCGTGCCAAATTGTCGAAACTGTTGTCGGATAAACCCTTGCTTTGCGGCCTCTGTATTTTGCAGCTTCTGTTCAAACCCGCAAGCATTCTTTTAAATTCAGTACTTATAGTTTCAGTAAGAATTTCGAAGTAAGTGTTTGGTGCAGTGGTGCTTGATGGTTAATGTTCTGTGAGAGGTCATGTGTTCGAATCTGCCCCCCAGCGTCCAATCCTTTTTTTCCCAGCCCATGGTGCGCGGGCTTTTTGGCCCGCATTAGGCCCGCGCGTTGCCCGTTGTACCCCCAACAGTCTCAGCCCACGAGTCGCATTAAACCTCGCATTAAATCTGTAACACCCCACTTTGATTTTAAAGAAATTCCAAACTTTTCAAAAATCAGTAAATAATTTTTCGAATTCATTTCTGAAAACATGGGCGTTATTCAAACATTTAACATCAACCAAGTCATATCTAGTTGCTCAGGGATTCATTACCTGGTTTTTCACATGGTTTTCATTAACCTGATTTTCAACATAAGTTATTCATCTCATAAACGAAAGCATGAAATAACCAAACACATGATGACCAATTAATATTAGGTTCATCAAAATATCCAAAAAATCCAACATACTCAAACATGAGTTTTCCACAAAGGTTTTCATGTCTTAACCCAAAACAAGGTTCCAAAGACTAAAACATTTATTCAAATGCGGAAGCAGAAATAAACATAATCAATAACCGACCCACTCATCTTTCCTTGTCACCCAGCACCTGCTTAACCTGCATCCGTGAAGAGCAGGTGGGAGTGAGCACAAAATGAACGTAGTGCTCACTACTATGCACATAAATGATGACATATCAAAATAGTATGGTCGCAGCATGAAAATAATATAATCATATCATATCTCGCCTTCTATCAAGATCACAACAACCACATTACTCCTGTGCACATCTATCGCTAGTCGCAGAACGGGGATTAATTACCGGAAGGCGGGAGTACATGCCACGCTACGGACACGGCCTTCTATATGGGGCTTACGTGCCACACAAGGGCATGGCCATATCAGGACTTAAGGAGACTTGCCTCACAAGGACAACCGTATTACATCGACGGGGATAACCGTACAAACGGCCGTAACAACTCACTTCGATAGGTTATATATTTCATGTTCTTGCATAGATCATACCCACAAATATAAACATTATCATTCATGGCATAGATAATTTAAATAAGACCCACCTGGACACCGAGATATAGCCAAACACAGGGTTGATGGAATAATGGCATAAGTTCAGCTCGATGAACCTACAACAATTATAATAGCCTATCAACTGACTATCCAATACAAGACAACACACAAAGCACATATACTTAGCCGAAATCAAATCGACTAAGTGACTCGTGGATTCCTTGACTGAGTTAAGTACAATGGAGTGACTGCTAGACCTGAACACAACTCATATACCTTAGGTAATACACATAAATCATGCCATCATAGATAAAATCCAACCCAAACCTAGAACGGATAATCGAGCATTAAGACTCCAAAATAAACAAAATTCAAAATTTGGAGATCGACTCAACCAATCAACCTGAAACTTTACCACATCACAAGGCATAAAAACACACATAATCTCACTAAGTTTCAACCCTATATTCCTCCGGGAGAATTTTTAAATAATTTAAACAAAAATAGCGCCAAAATCGGAATTTAGTAATTCATATAGCTACACTTCGAATATTTATCTAAAATTTTAAAATAACACAAAATAACATACTCCTCAAAGTTTCAGCTCAAAACTCCAACTGTACGATTTTTAATGAGTTTTAAAAAATTCTAACCAGAAATCAATTTAATTAATTAAAATAGCTACAAATGGTGTTTTGACTTGAAAATTTTAGACAACTTACAAAATCATCACATCAAATTGAATATAAAATTTCACGGCATTCGGGCAATCACACGATTTATCATGAATTAATTAAAATTCAGAAGCATGCTTGGTTTAGAAAATTCATAACTCATGATATACATATCGAAACGACCTCAAACCAAAACCAATAAATCAAGGACAACTCAAATAACTTATAACTCTAGGATTTCCACGATAAATACCACTTGAAACTCAGTTCAATAACGACCAAAGTGACAGCAATCACTTTGATATCCAAAACGCAAATAAATTATCATAATTCATACAAACACATATCCAGGGCACATAATTAACTCGTAATTCACACGTTCAGCACATAATATAACACAATATCACAATACATGAAATAAAAACAAAACGGGGTTCGAGCCTAGGTACCATTCACAGGAAACGTTCGAAAAACGGGACGAGAGGAACATACGGGGCTCGACGGGACTACGGGCTCGACGGCTACACGCGTCTCACTGGAAAGAAAGGACAGCAGTGGCTGAACGGGACCTTCGCGAGTGGAATGGCGCTGCAATAGGGCTCTGAGATCAAGCGGCAGCGGGGAGCAAATACGACGGGACTCGCCGACTTGGTTCGGCACTCCGACGGAACACGACGGGACTTAACAGCTATGTTCCGCACTCCGACGGGGCACGACGGGTCCTGACGGATGAGAATGGACGTTGACGGAGGAGGGCTAGCCAATGGCTGCGTGACGCGGAGAAGGGAGCGGCGGTTCTTCTCGGCTGCTGGGTTGCTGCGGTGGACGAGGACGACTCGTCGAGGCTCCTGCTAGTTCGTGGAGGTGAGGAAAACGACGGTTTGCGGAGGAGAGCATGCCAGAGGAGCTGCTCAAGGGGTCGCTGCTGGGGTAGGTCTCCGGTTGCAGGGTGGAGCACAGCGGCGATTGACGGCTCGCAGACAGAGAACTGAGATCACAAGTCAATGTTCATGTTCTTGTCGGAAAGCTAGTTGTCTCGGCTCGCCGTGAAGGTTGCAGGCCCATCGTTGCTACTCGCCGGAATAACGGGCAGTGATGGCGATGGGGTGCGGTGGCCTGTTGCGATGATGATGGAACGGTGATGGTGAAGGAATTGAGGGTGATGGTCGGTACTTTTGAGAGAGAGAGAGAGATGGTTTTTCACGATCGGGTGAGAGAGAGGGAGTTCATGATGATCGAGCCAGAGTTTTCTTCTTCTGATGTCAAAAGCTATGCGGTAAGGATTACGATAGAGAAAGGGTTTGTCGTGCGTGAGTTTTAATAAAATCTTTCGGGCTGAACAAGTAATTCGCTTGGGCCGGTTTGCTTAACGTTCATATGGGCCAATAAGAATAATGTAGAGGGCCTGAAATCTCGCAAAGTTGGGCCAACACTGAGGTTCGAGGAACGAGTCGAAGTTTAAAAGTAAAAGCTCGGTTCGATCGCACGACTATAAAATAAATTAAACCGGATAACAATTATATAATATATAATACACACAATGATATTTAATTATGATATAGGATATTATCTGTATAAAGACGAACCGATTTTGTGAGCCGGTTGAGAAGAGCGGACCGAGAGCAAACCAAGCCGAAAGGTGGGAATCCACGTGATCGAGCAGCCCAAGGCTCGACCACACAAGCGATCGAACAATCCAAGGTTGGACTGCACAGGCGATCGAGTAGCCTGATGCTCGATCAGACTCGTCGAGCTACCCACCAATCGATCAGATGAGTGATCGAACAAGCTGAGTGATCGAGCAAGTTGACCGACATAAGCCCAGACGCGTGCATACCAGACGCGCGTGAGGATCTTTGACTGAGCTTCAGGAGAATATTTACCCCATGTGCCGGGTGGACACGTGTCGACAATGTATTGGGTGATAGCGATAACCACCTCTGACAGCGCCCAACGTCCCGCGGCACCTCTGACATGTGGGCGGCGTGTCAGAGTACGGACGGGCAGCTTGGGCAGCCCACGTAGCCTTATCCGGGCAGCTATTAGGGCAGGTATCTCACCCCTATATAAAGGGGGGTGAGCCTTTCTTCCTTAACACATTCTATTCACTCTCTAAATTCCAGTATACTCATACACATACTGACTTAAGCATTGGAGGCTCTTCACCGGATCCAACCCCCAGTGTGAGAGTTATTTGCAGGTTCTCGGCGTTCTACCGGTAAGGACAAGAATCGATCTACTCCAAACCGGACCCGGACGCTTACACTTGCATTATTAGCGCCGTCTGTGGGGACTTTTGTTCCAAAAGTTGTGTTTGAAGCTCAGCTATGGCGGACGGAATCCCTAGAAATTTGCAGTCGACGTTCGACGAAGCTTGGACGACGACCAGGCCATTAGGGCACGGCCCTCCTCCGGGTTTTTCTGGTCCATCGCAGACTCCGGTCACTCCCGCACCTAATTTCCAAGGTGTAGGAGCGACGACGGTGATTCCCGGTGGAGACGCCAGCTCCAGTCAGGCCCAGGAGGCTCGTTTAGCAGCGACAGCGGCGATGCCACCACCACCACCACCAGATCCAACACAACGGCAAGGAGGAGTGCAGGCACAAGGAAGAGTGCCACTGCAGGTAGCCGTACAAACCCCGGGCCAGCAAGTGGTTACGATGACCCGGGATGAGATGCAGAGGATAGCAGCGGCCGCGGCGGCGCAGGCGGTGCAGCAGGTCGCAAGTCACACGTCGCACGCCACCACTGCACCGGCAACGGCAACGGGGAACCAGGATGAGGATGTGTCTAGTTATGGAGAAGGAGGAGCTGGAAGAGATCGGGCAATGGAGAGGATGGCGGAGCAGTTACGTCAGTTGCAAGATAAGGTGGAGGGGAGGCCAGAGAGGAGAGCTCGAGAACATCCCTTTTCAAGGGAGATTCTCGCTGCTCCTTTGCCAAACAATTTCAAGGAAACCAACTTGGTGTATGACGGGTCATCTGACCCATCGAGGCATGTGAGGACCTTTGAGAATATGGCTGTGTTACATGGATACTCTGATTCTGTTTGTTGCAGGGCATTCTTGTCGACCTTGCGCGGAGGGGCGCTTGACTGGTTTCATCAGTTACCTTCGGGATCGATTGCGGATTTTGAGGATCTTGCCAGCAAGCTCACTAATCAATATTCGAGCGCAGTGGCGCAAGAGAAGACTTATTTGACCTTGATGGCGATGAAACAGGGTGAGAAGGAGTCGCTGAGGAAGTATGTTGCTCGATACAATAAGACCTGTTTGGAAGTGCACTCTGCTTCAGATGAGGTGAAGGCGGGAGGATTAATTAGGAGTCTTCAAGCAGGGCCCTGCCGAACTTCTTTGGCAAAGACCCCGGCTCGATCATACGAGGATGTTCTAAAGCGATGCAGGAAATACATTAATCTAGAGGAGATGGAGATGGAGTTTGCAAAGCTCGAAGGGGTGTCCCAGCCAGAACCAAAAAAGGAGCAGAACCACCCGAGGGGGAGATCACCAAGGAGGAACTCGCCTAAGAGGAGCGAGCGGAAGAGAGCGTCTCCTCGAAGAGGGAGTGGGGACGCGAGAGGGAAGAGAGATGAATGGCAGAGGAGGCCGATGGTGTTCGAAAGGCAGAGGTATCACAACTTTACTCCTTTGAGGAAAGATATGACAGAAGTGCTCGAGGCCATGGAGCAGAAGATGTCGACTGAAGACGTAACTTGGCCGAAGACAAGGTTCACCGGTCCACATTGTCCCCGGTCGGATTTATATTGTCGATTTCACAAGAATTACGGCCATACTACGGAAAACTGCAGGCATTTGAAAGATGAGATTGAGAGGTTGATTCGGGCAGGATATCTGAAGGAGTTCGTCTATCATGACAGGGTGAGAGGAAAAGGCAGGAGGAGATGTAGAGATGATTCCGAGGAAAGGAGTGATAGAGATGGAGAAGGAGATGGAGGGGATGGTCGAGGAAAGAGGTCGAGAAAGGAAGGAGATAGAGAAGGGCAAGGAGGAGGAGCCCCGCCGAAGAGAGGAACGATTTACATGTTTGAGAATACAGTAGAAGATCTTAAGGTATATAGAGATTCCGATCATACATC
>CACSLK010034327.1:40728-54769 GCA_902706635.1 Striga hermonthica | reverse complement strand
GAAACTCTTTCTACCCATTCCCAGGCTCGAGCCTAATCCCAGCCCGAATAGGGTGCAAGAAGATGTTCACAGGTAATTATATTTGTTGTTTGCTATCTGCTTTCATAATGTTTCTATATATCCATATTAATTTCATTTTTTATTTTCCTATTTTTGTTTGATCAAACCAATTTATCTATATTGTATGCAAGGTAGCTGATGAGTTGTTAGGTCCAAAGTTCTTAGGATTTTAAGTTCCTTGAAACTGAAAAATATGATATGTTAACTGGTTAAATGGAATTCGGCATAGTCTAATCTTATAGTTTTTCGATATCCGACAGGTTCCCGACTAGGGTTTATTTCAACGGTGAGGAGTGCTTATTGCCAGATATAATTTCAACGAGTGGCGTGGGGTGGCTGGTTGGGTCGTCGGTCTTGGTGTAGTTGGTTATGGGTGTATTGGTTTTTGTTTTCATGCGACAATAGTGAACCAGAGTGAATACAGCAGGTGTCGGCGCGTGTTTATTTGTTCATTCTTTTTTGCCTTCGTTTATATCGGGTCAAATGATTTGGTGAGAAGGGGTTTCTTGGAATGGGGTGATTCAATTGTTTCTGGTCGAAATTCAGGTTCTTGAAGATGGAGGAAATATTCCATCCAACATCATCAAGAGTTTAATGTATCAACTTTGCAAAGGTGTTGCTTTCTGTCATGGTCATGGTGTTTTACTCAGATATCTCAAGCCTCAGGATTTTTAGTGTTATGGGTATTATATGTAAATGTTACTTGGCCTTGTGAGCATCAATGATATTTGGTGCCTAGTTTCTGCAAAAGCTCTTACTTTGACGCAACGTAGTCCTTGTAGAAATTTCATAAACAGAAATGTGGAAAATTGATTTTCTTGGACCGAAGGTGACTAGCTTGCATCTTCCTTGCCAATGTCAAGGAAAAAAATATTAATGAGCCATTAGGAAATGTATCACTTGTAGAAATTCGAGTAATAGTTCATGATCCAATAGAGTTTGGTTGAAATTTAGGAAATGTCTTGTGCATATCCTAATGTTGGGATGCTTTTATTATGTATTGAGCATTAGAATAGTGTTTATTTGTTTGTTGATGATATCAAGACCTGCATAAATATCAGATACTCATGTAGGTAACTTTATTGATGATGAAAATGAGAAGGCATGAGGTGAATATAATGCCTTTTGAATGTTCGGTTCCTAAACTGCTATGATGTCTATTTTTCTCTGAGAATAGAAATACATATGTTCGTTCTCTATATTTTTGTTTATACGATATTTTATTATGTCGGTTACAATGAGTCGGGCAGTGTATAGACAACACTTACATACAAGGTTCCCCTGCCAAAGTTCGATCGGGAAATAATGCTTTGGTTCCAGGTGAATAGACATAAAACTATTTGATGAATTTCATTTGATTTAATTCTTTCTCCAGATAAATATATTAAGACATTGGAAAATCGGAAACAAGGTTTGAGGAAGGGCTTAGGGACATGAAGCCCGGAGGAAAAGGGAGATTAATTATTCCTCCAGAGCTTGGACCCCTGGTGAGTAATTTTTCCTCGTACAAGCCGATAATCAGTATTAGTTTTTTCTTAGTCAAAAAGGATTTTCCTAGGTCAAAAATTTTTTGAGTTGGTTATATTCAAATCTTTAATAATGGTTGGCAACAATAATAAACCAATATGATTAATTGATTATCATAAATAACAAGTTTTTCATATTCGTTTCATATATGTTCAATTCTGATACATGTTGCTTAAACAGGTGGATCCTTCCACTTTCTTTAGCTCCAAGTAACTTGAAGTATTTGATGTAGAAATGTTGAGCATTCCAGATTGCACGAGGTGGACGATCGGATTTTATTATGATGTTGTCTGTAGTTGAGTAAGACGAAGTTTAGAAATTTTCTCTTGTCAAGTGTGGTCTCCACAACTTGTTTCTTACATGGGTGCATAACACTTTATTTTAGCTTCGTTTAGTTCTAGTACTATTCTCAGTTTTTCATAGTATTTATGTCCCGCATATATCATATGCCATTCTGTGTGTGCCAAGGGAAATGCAATATTAAGTCTTTTGGTTTTGTATTGAGAGTGTTGGTGAAATTGTATGTCTATATCATTTTAGGTGTTGCCTTGGTTCTTTGTTAGTTAGACCCTGTACTCAACGATGGGAAAGGCGGAGAGCAATCCAGAGTTATCGTACTTGCTGGAGTTGGTAAGAAGTTTTTGGAGAGGGCTGCGGGGGACCATGACATGAAGATGATGATGATGACAGATCTTCGAGTGACTGATAATCATGTTGTATCTTATCATAGAGTGATATATTTTGTTGGTGCATTATATTATAGCAGTTAACAGCTTCACAAGTTTGTGGGCCGGGGAACATAAGTTTTTAATTTGTGTTAGATATGAAAAATCTCACACATTTATAATATGCGTTTTGTGTTAGATATGAAAAATCTCACACAGTGTGAGGTGTGTAATAAATTTCTGCGTGTCCATTTTTCTTAAAAATTTAAGAAGTAATTTGTGACCGAAGTGAATTTTTTTTGATAAAATTCACAGATGCTGACAAAGTCTACAAATGCTCATTCATGGAATCACCCCTGAATAATTACAGTGAACACTTACCTGTAGCATGTTCTGTTTAGTGCTCACAAGTCACTACTTACAAACTCTAAAAAGCCTTTATCATGTTAAGGACTTGAGCTTGTTGTTTGTCCCATTTTTGTTGCGTTTTTCGTTATCTTTTTGTCATTCTTTTTCCCCAATTTTGAGTCTTCTAGTCGAGTTTTACTTTTTTTTTGGTTTATTTTGTGTTCTGTTTTATTTCAGTTTTTCTGGTATTTTTTCTTGGTCGTTTTCCGGTTATGTGTCGTTTTTGGTGTACAGGTTATAGAAGTTGAGAGGATTCATTTTCCATAATAAATGGACCGAGCAAACATGGATAAAGAGAGAATTTCGATAGGAGTACATGGGAGAAAACAGAGCCAAATTCGGAGGTCGAACGAACTCGAACGGATAATACGCGAAATGCACTTAGACCCGATGTTCCAACCGTTGCGGCGTGCAGCCGCCACGTCTTGGACAGATGACCAGAATTCCAGCTCCGTCCCGTGTTCAGCGCCTCGCTATGACACCTACCCCAGCCCCGCGCCGCGGCGCCTGCCAACTTTTCTCTCCCATTGTAGCTCGCGCGACCCCCGCGCCATGAAAAAGGAAGTCCGCCGCACCAAGATGTTGTCCCATGATGGACAGAACATGCCTCCCAGACCGCCACGCCGCGACGTCTCCTCGCGCTGTGAAGAAGAGGCCTGGCGCGCCGCGACACCGCCGCGAGCTCGACAGAAGAATTCAAATTTCCCAGGTCCCACGCCGTGCAGTCCGTCGCGCCGCGGGACTGCCACCTCCACGCCGTGCTGCTGGTCTCTCGCGCCGTGATGCGTGGTGATATGAGACCGTGAGATCGGGAAAATCATTCTTTCACGACAGAAAATCGCAAACCCTACTCTCTTCTCTTTTCTCTCACTTTTTTACACTTTCTTCCATCTTTTCGATCGTAGAAAAAGGATTAAACATCATATTTTTGCAATTGCTTTCCGATTCAATCGTGTTTATCGAAATCAACTTTGAGAATTATCAATCGTAAGATTTCTTTTATCTTAATCGTTTATTATGAATTCTTGGGATGCAATAATTATTTTTGTTAATTGTTCGATTATGCATAGCTAAATCCTTATGCTAGGGAATAGAGGATTATCATTTTGGCCACGATTGTGATTGTAGATTCGTGATTGTTCAATTTGCACAAGTCTCTCTTTAATTAGGGTTTTTCAATTATTATTTTGGATTTTGAGAATTGTTGAAGGGTGACACTTCAACTTGCAATTGTTTAAATTGAATTTGATAAATTCATGCTTGATGTTGTTAATTCTAAACGGGCTAGCTGATTAATCATCTTTCAGTCTAAGTTAATCGACTCTTAGAACCGAAAGGGGAAGAGTCGGACGAAATAGACTCGTATGAACTAGGCTTGTTCGTAACTGTATTGCCTAGAAGTTAAATGAATTGTTAATTAGCCGTTCTAGTTTGTTCTCTTATTACGAAAAGTTATTGAGAATGAGTACTTGAACGTGCCAGTTATTCAAATTAGTTAACTTAACAATCACCTGCCAACTAATTGCATTTCGAACCAAAACGGATATCCCCGACTCCCTAGCTTCTTTAATCTCATTTGTTCTACGTGTTCGCTTGCTATTTACTTGCTTTATTTAAATTCTTGCAGTAGTCGTTAATGAAAAATACCAATCCAATCTCTGAATTAGCATGTTTAGGAATTTTATTTCTTTTATTTTCCATTTTTGTGTTTGAATAATCGTACAAAATAATCTGGCTAACCTTCCTCGATAGACACAACCTAGTGTCGAATCTTTCGATTCTACTGCGGAAAATATATACAACAAATTGGCGTTGTTGCCAGAGAAGGTTCAGGACATATTTTGTGCACTTATTCATTTCGATTTTCTATGTTTCTCTTGTTTTCTTTTCATTTGTCTAGGTATTAGTTTTTGTTTTTATTTGTATTCAATTTTCTCTTGTATTTACCATTGGTGCTTGTAACCTTTTGTTTTCTGAATGTATGCGTACCAGGAGTGGACGTATATTATCTCCGATCAACAAATCAGTCAACGAAAGCCTGAGGGAGCTACTGGAAGAGCTTACTATGGAGTCACAAGAGAAAGACGAGCACTCTCCGGAATCATCCGAAGGAAGTGATACAGACATGGCTAAACAACAACAACAACCTCCCCGTAATGTCCTCAGAGATCTGGCCCAACCTATGATCGGGCCAATCACCTCTTGCATATGGTTGCCTCAAGCCGCCCAAAACTATGAGCTGAAAATTATCCACAACAACCAGTTGCCTTCATTCCACGGGCTCCCTAATGAAGATCCACTTCATTTCCTCCGGGCGTTTTATAAAGTTCTCTAGACGTTTCATCTACATGGTTTGTCTGAGGACCATCTAAAAATACGGTGCTTCCCGGAGACGCTGAAGGACTGGGCTAAAGCATGGTTTATTACCCTAGCCCCTGACTCTCTAACAACATGGACAGAGGTCTACTCAAAGTTTGTTGGGAAGTACTATTCCCACCAGAAGACCCAAGATATCCGGTCCCAGATCGTCTCTTTCACTCAGCTACCGAATGAAGCTCTTCATGAGGTCTGGGAACGATTCATGGATCTTCAGCGGCAATTCCCTCAACATGACCTCTCATCGGGGCTTTTGGCGAAGTGCTTTTATGACTCCCTCCACCAGAAGTTACAGTACATGGTGGATAATGCATCTGGAGGGGACATTGGGCCCAAAACAGCTGCAGAGATGATGGAGATTTACGAGATAATGAGTGCTAACTCATCTCAGAAAAGTGTAAGAGGGAATAGGTCCATAGTGAATGAGGTAGGACTGGGTGATAATGTCGTGGCCCAGCAGTTAGCCGAGCTCACGGAGCAGATGCAACTATTGAATGCTCGAAATTCATCCCCAATTAAGACTATGGCCGTGAATGTTTATGGCGCATGCAGAGTTCAGGGACACAATTCTGAGGTGTGCCCGACAGCCATCCACTCGAGCTACAGAGGACAGAGTACTGAGGTGAATGAACTACAGGGTTATCAGAACCGGCCCGGAAATGACCCCTACTCGAACACGTATAACACGGGGTGGCGAAACCACCCTCATTTCTCATGGGCCAATAAACATTACCAGCAGCCACCTCAGCAACAGCAACAACCTAGGGGAATGCTAAGGCTGCCCGCACCAGAAACCAAACCAACCCCACCGAGCACGGACGACAAGCTCAACAAGATTCTAAACTTCATCACCAATCAAGATGCATCTATTAAGCGTCTTGAGACGCAAGTAGGCTAGCTGGCCACACGGGTTGGTAATATCGAGACTGAATTGGATAAGGGGAAGTTGTCGAGCCAACTAGAGCACGCCAAATCAGTGATAATGGTTACGCCCAAGCTCGAGAGCCCGATGAAGGAGGTACAGAAAGCGACGAACCTAGTTACACTGTAGCCCAAGCCTACCTTACACAAATCCCCAAACCCATACAAACTGAAAATTCCATTCCCGAGTCGGCTTTTAAAGGAGAAAGACTGTAGAATGATCTAGGACCTGCATGCGATGCTGGCTATGGCCAACGTCGACTTATATCCACCAGATGTGATCAACAAGATATCGGAGTATGCAAGATTTTTCAAGAAATTGGAGGCAAGTAAACAGAGGCTCGAGAGTGATGATGAGGTGCTGGATTTTGAAGCGGCAAGTGTCTTTCAACATAATTTTCCGAAGAAGAAAAAAGACCCTGGAGGCTTTGTGATCACTTTAGCCTTCAGGAATGGGGACGAGACCTCAAACATGCTTGACCTGGAAGCTGGCATTAACCTCATGCCACTAACGTTTTATCATAGGCTCAGGCTCGGGGAGTTGAAGCCCACCAAAATGCGCCTACAACTTGCAGACCGTTCATTTCGTCACCTCGTAGGGATTGTGGAGGATGTGCTCATCCGAGTGGGGAAGCTGATAGTCCCCGTAGACTTCATCGTGCTTGATGTGGGGAGTGTGCAAGAAAATGGTAAGGAGCATGCCATCATCCTCGGACGACCCTTCATGGCGACCACGAGCTCTGTTTTAGACGTGAAGAAGGGGACAACCAGCATGACTGTATTGGGCGAGTCCATCATCGTTTCAGTTCGAGAAACCCAGCCTGAGCCGTAGGCAAATGTGATGGAAGAGTGTGCATACATTTGGGCAATAAGGCAGCTGACTGAGGAAGCATGCATGCGAGAGCACACTAAGAGGGAATTGCAGAATCGAGCTGTCAATAATAGAGGATGACGTACCGACCGCCACCTTACTCTTCCCCCTCCTATTTCCAGAGAGTTGCGCCGATCCGAGTGGGGCAAGTGATTTGACTTTATGGAAGCCCGTTGTTTTGGGGCCTGACTTCCTTCACCCTCCACCAGCACCACCGGATTCACAGTGACTAGTCTAGTCACTATGCCCTGTACGTTTGTATTTTTTGTTTTCCGTTCTCTTTATTTTCATTTTTACTTTAGTTTTTTCTGTCTTGGTTTTTCTGTTGATTGGTTATATGAATTAACTTTACTTACATTTAAGATCGACAATGGGGACATTGTTCGGTTTTAAGTGTGGGGGAGTTTTACATGATTATCTGCTTATATGGTTGATCAAGTCTTGGTCTTTAGGTTGTTTTCTTTTTTCTTTTTTATTGTCCTTTCTTGAGTCAGTTGTGTGTTTTTTAGTATGGATTATGGTTAATTTTATGATTTGTTGATGATTGTTGATGATGTTGAGGATGTGATGATGATCATGATCAGTATATTTTGATGAGCTTGATGTATCGTTTTGTTGGACATTATCTACCTTATGCGAGGGTTTGAGCCTTATTTTGTTTCTTGAGAGATATCGGTCGAATTCTTGTTGATCAGAACTTGCTTTGAGTTTATTTTGAAATGAATTGATCGAAGTAGTGAATTGTGGATATGATAGAGGCATTTCTTTGATATAGCTTATTTTTGCCTTTTTCGCTGACCCTTAAAGTTATATTTCCATTAGTAGCCTGTTGAGCCTAAACTGAACTTCTTGTCAACCAATTTGATTGAGTTATTTGAAAATTTGACAATGCATTTGTTATGATGATGGTGCTTCTAATATGTGTTTGGAAAAGGTTTATAACTTGCTTGTGTTGCATTTTGAGTGCTTGACAAAAACAAAAATATGGAAATTTACAAGACGAACTAAAGAATTCTACTCCGCTTACTTGTGGGATTTTTACGAGTAATGGGTATTGGGAAACCACTCTAGGAAACTTGGATGACCTCCAACGTTTAAACCTATAAAATGTCGTCCTTACGTTTCAGTCTTGTTAGGAAAAAGTAGTTCTCCTAAAAAATATATATATGTAATAAAAAAAAATATAGAAGTCGAGTACTTGAAGTGCAATTATGTTTGAGCGTATGCAAGTGTTGTATTGAGTCTTTATGGGAACGGTTAGTATCATGATGATGTTCGATAAGTGGTGAGCTGTTCGAGTCATTTATATGCTCGAGGGTTTGATTGTTTACTTGAGCCACTCTATCCCTATATTTGTCCTCCCTTTGATGCCTACAATGTAACCTTGAAAGTCCTCTTGATTTACAGTTCATGCTTTGGTGTGTTTAGAGTATGAATAGATGATAAACAAGTTTATGTTGATGCATGATGACCGAACCAATTTGAGCGTCCCAGTTTTATACTCATGAAAGAAACCGAGTGAGGCATATACATATTATACTTTCGTGCTTGAGAGTTTATCTTTTCAAAGCGTTGCATTCGAGTCGTAATGGAGGTGTGCTATTTTGGTCATTGGAATTCTCCTCGACTAAGTGGATTAATTTGAGAATTGTCTTATCTGAAACTGTTATCCATGCTCTTTTGATTGTCTTCGAGTCTTTTCTTTTCTTTTTGTTCGAGACGAATAAAGGTTTTAGTGTGAGAGAGTTGTTTGTCCCATTTTTATTGCATTTTTTGTTATCTTTTTGTCTTTCTTTTTCCCCTATTTTGAGTCGTCTAGTCGATTTTCAGTTTATTTTTTGGTTTATTTTGTGTTTTGCTTTATCTCGATTTTTTTGGTATTTTCTCGGTTATTTTCCGATTGTGTGTCGTTTTTTATGTGCAGGTTAAAGAAGTCGAGAGGATTCGTTTTCCAAGATAAATGGACCGCGCAAATATGGATAAAGAGAGCATTTCGATAGGAGTACACGGGAGAAAACAGAGCCAAATTCGAAGGTCAAACGAGCTCGAACGGATAATACGCGAAATGCACTTAGACCTGAGGTTCCAGCCATCGCGCCGTGTTGCCGCCACGTCTTGGACAGATGACCAGAATTCCAGCTCCATGCCGCGTTCAGCGCCTCGCCGTGACACCTACTCCAGCCTCGCCGGTGCACACGGCACGCCACGGCGCCTGCCACCTTTTCTCTCCCATTGTAGCTCGCGCGACCCATGCGCCGCGACATCTCCGCGCGCCGTTGAGAAGAGGCCTGGCGCGCCGCCACGCCGCCGCGAGGTCGACAGAAGAATTCAAACATCCCAGATGCTGCGCTGCGAAGCAGCTGCACGCCGTGATGCACGACCCTGCCACACCGTATCGTCCGTCGCGCCACGGGACTACCACCTTCTACGTGGTGCTGCAGGTCTCTCGCGCCGTGATGCGTGCAGATATAAATATGAGACTGTGAGATCAGAAAATCATTCTTTCACGACAGAAAATCGCAAACCTACTCTCTTCTCTTTTCTCTCATTTTTTTACACTTTCTTCCATCTTTTCAATCGTAGAACAAGGATTAAACATCGGATTTTTGCTATTGCTTTCGCATTCAATCGTGTTTATCAAATTCAACTTTGACAATTATCAATCGTAATATTTTTTTTATCTTAATCGTTACTTATGAATTTTTGGGATGCAATAATTATTTTTGTTGATTGTTCGATTATGCATAGCAAAATACTTATGCTAGGGAATATGGGATTATCATTTTGGTCTCGATTGTGATTGTGGATTCGTGATTGTTCAATTTGTACGAGTCGCTCTTTAATTAGGGTTTTTCAATTATCATTTTGGATTTTGAGAATTGTTTAAGGTGACACTTCAACTTGCAATTGTTTCAATTAAATTTGATAAATTCATGCTTGATGTTGTTAATTCTAGCTGATTAATCATCTTCTAGTCTAAGTTAATCGACTCTTAGAACTGAAAGGCAAAGAGTCAGTCGAAATAGACTCGTATGAACTAGGTTTGTTCGTAACTGTATTGCCTATAAGCTAAATGAATTGTTAATTAGTCGTTCTAGTTTGTTCTCTTGTTACGAAAAGTTATTGAGAAAGGGTACTTGAACGTGTCAGTTTTTCAAATTACGTAACTGAACAATCACTTGCCCACTAAGTGCATTTCGAACCAAAACGGATATTCCCGACTCCCTAGCTTCTTTAATCTCATTTGTTCTACGTTTTCGCTTGCTATTTACTTGTTTTATTTAAATTCTTGCAGTAGTCGTTTATTAAAAATACCAATCCAATCTCTGAACTAGCATGTTTAGGAACTTTATTTCTTTTATTTTCCCTTTTAGTGTGTGAATAATCGTACAAAATAATCCGGCTAACCTTCCTCGAGAGACACGACCCGGTGTATAATCCTTCGATTCTACTCCGGAAAATATATACAACACTTGCTCATGAATTTCTTTGAATACTTAATTGAGTTCCCAATGACTGCATCCGTGAAGCCATCTCTTCCTTTCCTTCTTTAGTTCTTTAGTTTATATTCTTCTCATCTCCTCGTTGATTCCATGTCCTCTTTTGAAAGGGGTTATAAGCCGTCTCCACAACCACGCAATCGGTTAAGTTTCTCTTGTCCAAGTACTTTTATGAAAGCTTCATCACATGATATCATGACCATCTTCATTTATTTCACTTTGTAGTCGAATAATCTCCTCCTAAAACATTCAATTTTGTATTATAATTTATACTTTAAACAAAAGTAATTTGCAAATATACATATAAAACTCACATAAACTTATGGCCGACCACCAACAAGCCGCTAAAACCTGCGGCAAAGAAAGCCATCAATATGGTGGTCGAGGGTGTCATCTACTGCTAAACCTACCGTCAATACGGGACATGGGCAGTGTTCGGAGACAAGCCCATCCAGACTGCCACGGTAAGTATCGCCTGCAAGGACCACAGGAACCAAATCAGCTACTACAAGACATTCAAGACCGATAAAAATGGGTACTTTTATGGGCAGCTCAGGGTTTTAAGATGGGCCACTCTTTCTTGGGCCATCCTTTGCATTCATGCAAGGTCAAGCTAGTGTCCTCACCTCTCAAGACGTGTAACCTCCTCACGGATACGGCCTCTATGGGGCCCCACTTTGTTATGAGGGCAAGAGGATTATTGCGCCAAATTACGAGGTCGTCGTGTATGCTTCATGCCTATTGGCTTTTGGGCCAACTCATTGTTCCTAGCTAAGAAAGTAGAAATCTGAGCTGGTTGTTGTTACTCGTGGAACTCTATCAGCCTTTAAATTCTATTTAAACTTATTGTTAGAGCACTTTGTGTTTCTAAGGGAACATTCAGTCTGTAAGGTACATAATCGTTCACAAATTGAATTCTTGATTTTTCATCAGTTAAGTACTTTACTCCAGCTACACTAATCTTATAAATCATATAGTATTATAAAAATCTTAAGCCATTGAGCCTAACAACAAAACTCATCAGCTACCTTGCACATAATATAGATAAATTGGTTTGATCAAACAAACATAGGAAACTAAAAACGAAATCAATATGGATAGATAGAAACATTAAGAAAGCAGATAGCAAACAACAGATATAATTACATGTGAACATCTTCTTGCACCCTATTCGAGTTGGGATTGGGCTCGAGCCTGGGAATGGGTTGAAAGGGTTCCAGCCATGGAGGAGGAAAAAGAGCTGATTGGTGAGGAATTTTGGTCCAGTGGACTCGGGAAGCCGGCATCGAGAGGTATTCGGATGAGGAGCGAACAGAGGTCGTGAGAGACTTTGCCGCCTGATCAGATCCCCTATGCAGCCCCTGACAGAACTTCATCAGGTGCTTAACATCATAAACTCGGTCCCAAAGAATACCCTCAGCATGTTCAGAAAAACCTTGAGGCTTCCAGGGAGAGCCTTCCACGTGATGGTTTGATAAGGTGCCCAAAGTCGTAGCCACTGTTAAAGGTAATATAGGTGACCTCATTGTTGCAGGCGAGGCCAGACGAAACCATGAGCTCAATAAACCTGGTGGCAGCCACACTGAACTTGCAGGTGCTCGAAATCGACGCCCTGGTTGCGGAGGAGGTCAATGGAATTTGGCTTGTGGTCGTCGCTCGATTTGTCGAAGTTGCTAAAATTGAACTCCCATATGAAGCGGCGGTCTGGGAGGTTCCCACCGGCATCGGAGAGGGTGATACCCACTGGATCAGCTTGAGTGCATCGGCGTTGTACTTAAGGGTCTGGTAGAGGTCGCCGGGGTCGGAGTAGTGCATGTAGTGGCCCGCCATTGCCTACAACGTAGTAGATAGATTTAATTGATGAGCTACCATCAATCAAAGAATATTTAAGTGACAAAGACCTTTATTGGTTCCCGAATTGACAGGTTAGTGCGAGCTTATCCGGCACTCCCGAATAAGAATTCTCGCCTTCGTGATCTAATTTTCGGGCGTATTACATTCGTACTCATCTCAATCCCCGATCAAATGGGGTTGGGATGATGACGCAAGAAAACTTTGTATCCATATAGACAAAGGGAACCGATCGCGAGGCCGCAGATCAGGGAAAATATGGTACAGATTCTCCGACCAGAAGAACTGAACTAGGACCTGGATTTTGGGGCGGCTAGGCTCGGATGATGGTGGGGATGGTGGAGGGGATTCGGGCGGCGATGGAGAGGTATTGGTGGAAATTCTAGCGCTTGAAGGGAAAAATCAAATCCCACCCATCTGACCAGAGAGATATTGAACAACGAAGAAGAAGAAGAAGAAGAAACATTTTGAATCCTAATTATATTTTTAGGTTGTGAAGAATTGTTGTTTGTATATGTAGGATTGTTATATATGTTATGTTTTCGGAAATGGAAATTCTTTTTAAGTATTTGCTTATGTGACTTATATGGGCTGAGCTTGTTTATGTGTTGATGGTGCGAACCTTACGTGCCTTAATTATGATGATCTTGGTGTCGGATAGACATTTATAGGCTATTTTAATAATCGTAGGAGTTTGACGAGCTGTGTTCTCGGCCTGCTTACCCTATTTCCTTGATTTCTCTATTCTTCGTAGACCAGGTGGGTTTACTTATAAACTCTTTAATTGTGAAATTTGTTTACTTACTTGGGTATGATCAAAGTATGAAATGTGAACATGTCAAATTCGGCGTGAGCCGTAACGGCTGTGAAACGGTATCCCCTTAGTTATAGAACGTACCCCGAGTGGGTAATCTCCTCTTTGTCCTTCGCGAGGATCTTGGCATGAGCCTTGGCCGATGATGGATTTCCTGCCTAAAACCCTCGGGGTTGGCAGACCTGTCTAATACCCGCGCGGTTGACAGTAGATTTCCCGTATAAAATCCTTAGAGTTGACGGATGACCCTCCTACTTTGGCAACATTAGAGTTCCCGCGGAGAGACAGTACGTGGACCAAATGTAGTCTATATTGATAGGTGTGCACATGAGATAATTATGAACTTGGGATATGAGATGGGATATTGAAAGATTTATGTTCATACTACGACCATGCCAGTTACTTTTTTGTACTTTAATATTGTTCATGTGCATAGTGGTGAGCACTACGGATTTCAATTGTGCTCATCCCCACCTGCTCTTCACGGATGAAGGTTAAGCGTGTAACGCCCCGAAATTTATTAATAAAGGAAAATACTAGCTTTTGAGAAAAACTAGCCTTTGTTATTAAATATTCATGTTAATGTTTATGTCTAAGTTATTCAACTAAGTTAAATTCCAAGTTCAACGTTAAGTCGAAAATATATCCGGTTAATTTTATATATCAACCAAGTCAATGATAGTAATTAATCTCAGTCCGTTATATTAAACGGACATCAGCAGATTAGGATAATTATTCCAGTATTGACGTATTAATCGAATTTGAGAATATTCGATAAATCGTCAAAGATGAGTTTCGAGCCCAGTTAATAAGTTATTCAAAAATAAGTTCGACTTTAAGTCAAAAATCTATTCGGTTTAATTTATTTTAATAACCGAGTTAATTTTGATAATTAGTTCCCGAAACATTTATTTTATAAACGGACATTATTATTCAGGATTAATTATGTGAAATCGAGAATATTCGAATTAATATTCAAAGTCAAGTTTCGACCGAAATTATATAATTTCGGTCAAGATTAATCCAACTTTAATTGTACTTATACTTA
>CACSLK010034237.1:5495-16614 GCA_902706635.1 Striga hermonthica | reverse complement strand
AAAACGAACCTAAAATCGACTCGATAACACACATAAACACATAAAAATAAGCACAAAAACATAACAAACAACTCCCCCACACTTAACTCTTTGTTTGTCCTCAAGCAAACAAAACAACAATTAGTTCAAAAAGAAAAATCGAGAAGTCCAAAATTAAGGAGCATGCGAAATGAAACTCTCATTATCATCCGGTTATCCCTAAAATCAAAATCCAATTCGAGACACGATCCCTACATAGCGAATTCATATGAAACATGTTTGTCCCATTTTTGTTGTGTTTTACGTTGTCTCTTTGCCGTTCTTTTTCCCCCGTATTGATTCGTTTAGGTGGTTTTAGGATCTTTTTGTCATTTATTATGTGTTTTGCGTTCATTTGAGTGTTGCGGCGTTTTCCGTTTGTTTTCGGTCTTTTTCTGTTCTCTTTTCATTTTTGGTGTGTAGTTTGGAGACCTCCGGAGAACAGGTTTTCGAGAATGTTTTGGGGAAGCTGACACCATTAGAAAGAGGGGCTCGTTAGCGACGCGTAGGAAAAAGCGAAATTTAATTCCAATACCAGACGAGCCCGAACGAGCCCAAACCGTGAAGTCATGCAAAGCTGCCGGGGGCCTTAGTGGATAGCGGCGTTTTGGAAGCTTAGCGGGACAGAGGCTAACATTTAAGAAGTCTTAGCGCCGCTAACCCCTTAGTGGCGCTAAGGTCTGTTTTGTAACAGGCACGCTTTCTGCGGATTTTCGAATTGGAAGCTTAATAGATCGAGCCTAGGGCATATGTTGGGTCTCCAGACCTCATTTTTTCAGACTTTATCATCTCTATAGCACATCTTTCTCTTAGTTTTTACTTTTGGATTCGGTTTGCTCTCGTTTTCGACATTGGATATTAATCGTAAGCTCTATTCTCGTTTAATTTATGATTATGATGGCTTGGATTATTGATTATTTTGATGTTGAATCGATCATGAGTGGCTAAATTCATATCCTAGGGAATAGGGGATTGATTTTTTGAATTCGATTGTGATTATCGTGTTCGTGATTGTTCAATTTGTACGAGTTAAGCTTTTTCTAGGGTTTTCATTCATCGTTCTTGGATTTTGAGAATTATTGAAGGGTGACACTTCAATTTCCAATTGTTTCAATTGAATTCGATAAATTCGTGCATGTTGTTGATAATTCTAAACGGGTTAGCGGATTAACAACCCTCTAGTCTCCTTTAATCGACTCTTAGAACCGAAAGGGGAGGAGTCGGTTGAAATAGGCTCGTATAAACTAGGCTTGTTCGTAATTGTATTGCCTAGGTGTTAAATGACTTGTTAACTTGTCGTTTAAGTTTGTTCTCTTGTTACGAAAAGTTATTGAGAATGAGTGCTTGAACGTGCCGGTTATTCAAATCATTTAACCAAACAATCTCTTGCTTGATAATTGCAATGTCGAACCGAAACGGATATCCCCGACTCCCTAGCTCCTTAAATCCTATTTGTTCTTTGTTATTGCTTTGATATTTTTATTACTTTATTTGAATTTTCGCAATAGTTGATAATTAAAACCAATTAAATCATTGAATTAGTATGTTTAGGAGTTTTATTTCTTTTTGTGTGGTTGAGTAAACGTACAGAATATTCCGGCTAACCTTCCTCGTGAGACACGACCCGGTGTTCGAATCTTTCGATTCTACTCCGGAAAAATATTTACAACAAATTGGCGTCGTTGCCGGGGAAGGTTTAGATTTATTTTGTGTGCTTATTCATCTTATTTTTCGTGTTTATCTTGTTTTCTTTTTCTTTGTTAGGTGGTAGTTCTTTTGTTGATTTTGTTTTCATTTTATTTCTTTTATCTATTATTGGTGCTCGTAACCCTTGTTGGTTTTAGTGTATGCGCACCAGGAGTGGACGTGCACTATCTCCAATTAACAAGTCGGTTAGCGAAAGCTTGAGGGAACTGCTAGAAGAGCTGACCCTGGAATCACAAGAAAAAGACGAGCACTCTCCAAAGTCGTCCGAAGGAAGCAACCTGGACATGGCTGAACAACAACCACCTCGCAACATCCTCCGGAACCTGGCTCAGCCCATGATCGGGCCAGTAACATCGTGCCTCCGGTTGCCACAAGTCGCCCGCAACTATGAGCTGAAGGTGGTCCACTACAATCAGCTCCCATCGTTCCACGGGCTCGCCAACGAGGACCCACTCCACTTTCTCTGGGAGTTTTACAACGTCATTCAGACGTTTCCTCTACATGGGCTGTCTGAGGACCATCTAAAAATGCGATGCTTCCCGGAGACTCTGAAAGACCGAGCCAAGGCGTGGTTCATGTCCCTCACCCTAGATTCTCTCACAACTTGGCCAGAAGTCTATGCCAAATTCGTTGGGAAGTACTATTCCCACCAAAAGACCCAGGATATCTGGTCCCAGATAGTCTCATTCACTCAACTACCACACGAGCCTCTTCATGAGGCTTGGGAACGCTTCAAGGACCTTCAGAGACAGTTCCCCCACCACAATCTCGCTCCGGGGCTACTAGCGAACTGCTTCTACGACTCTCTCCACCAGAACTTGCAATACATGGTGGATAATGTAGCTGGAGGAGACATTGGGGCCAGGACGGCTGAAGAGATGATCGCTATCTACAAGATGATGAGTGCTAACTCATCTCAGAAAAGTGTCAGAGGAAAGAGGTCTGCAGTGAATGAGGTTGGATCGAGCACTGATGTCATGGCCCAGCAGTTAGCCGAGCTCACGGAACAAATAAGGCTGCTAAATGCTAGAAATTCCACGCCAATTCAGACTATGGCCGTGAATGTTTGCGGCGCATATGGAGTGCAAGGTCACAATTCAGAAGTGTGCCCGTCGGCTGTCGAGCCAGGCTATAGAGGTCAGACTACTGAGGTGAATGCAATGCAGGGGTATCAGAACCGGCCTGGAAATGACCCCTACTCAAACACGTACAACCCGGGGTGGCGAAAACACCCCCATTTCTCATGGGCCAATAACCATTATCAGCAACCACCTCAGCAGCAACAACAACCTAGGGGAATGTTAAGACTGCCAGCACCAGAAACCGTACCAACCCCATCGAGCACTAACGACAAGCTGGACAAAATTCTCAATTTTGTCACCAATCATGATGCTTCCATCAAGCGTCTTGAGACACAAGTGGGCCAGCTAGCCACACGGGTTGGGACCATCGAGGCTGAATTGGACAAAGGGAAGCTGCCGAGCCAACCAGAGCATGCAAAGTCAGTTACAGTACTTATGCCCGAGCTCGAGGGCCCGATGAAGGAAGAACAGAAAGCAAAGACCCTGGTTGTACCGTCTTCCGAACCTACCTTACACAGAGCCCCGAACCCGTGCAGACCGAGGATCCCTTTCCCGAGCCGACTGTTAGAAGAGAAAGACCGCACCATGATTCGGGACCTTCATGCGATGTTGGCTAAGGCCAATGTTGACTTATCTTCTCCTGAGGTGTTGAAGAAAATACCGGCCTATGCACGATTCTTCAAAGAGGTGGCCACAAGCAAGAAGTGGTTTGAAAATGGTGGGGAGGTGATCTCTTGTGAGGCGGCGAGTGTCTTCCAGAATGACTTGCCGAAGAAAGAGAAAGATCCCAGAGGCTTCGTGATCACTATGGCCTTCGGGAATGGGGAAGAGACCTCGGGAATGCTTGATCTAGGTGCGGGCATAAATCTCATGCCTCTTGCAGTTTACCATAGGCTCGGGCTTGGAGAATTGAAGCCCACCAAGATGCGCCTACAGCTGGCTGATCGATCTTTCCGCCAACCAGAAGGAATTGTGGAGGATGTGCTAGTCCGAGTGGGGAAGTTGATAGTCCCCGTGGATTTCATTGTGCTCGACATGGGGAGTGTGAAAGAAAATGGTAAGGAACACGCCGTCCTCCTCGGACGACCCTTCATGGCCACCACTAGCACGGTCATAGATGTGAGGAAGGGGACGGCGAGTATGACGGTTTTGGGCGAGCCCATTGCTATTTCTGTTCGAGAGACCGGGCCTGAGCCGCAGGCGAATTTGGTTGAGGAGTGTGCTTACCTCATGGCGATTGAACAGCTGACCGAGGATGCGTGCATGCGAGAGCACGTTAAGAGAGCATTGCAGGACTGAGCTGTAGATGAGAAGGAGTGTCGTACTGACCGCCAGCTGAGTTCTAGTGAGCTGCCCCTGACCGCGCGTCGCAACGCGGCAAAATTATAATTTATATTTTCCTTAACCAACCTCTACTAACTAGTAGTAGTGGTGAGCAAGGGTCGATCCCACAGGGAGTGTGAATCGAATCGTGAATTTTCTCGTATTAATTGAAATATAAAAGCGATAAAAGAGGGGGGATTTGAATTAATAACTAAACTAACTAAATCCTAAAAATATAAAGCAAGGAAATAAAAATAAAATAAATAAATAAGAGAAATTTATAGTTCACAGTTCCGTCTACACCCTCGACTGACTCGTCTAATCAACTTTGGAATCAAATCTCACTATATTATGAAATTACTAGCCCTAGGCAACGACACGGTCTGTTACCCGAATTTTTCCTTACTTTTAATCTAACCGCGAGACGCTCTACGATTAAATCTGACCTCTTGAACAGTCTAGGAAACGCTTCCTAAATTTAATTCAATTAGCCGCTTTACGAATTAGAAAAATAGGCTAGACTAAGTAGTGACGCATTCGTTCACTTAAATAGGTCGTGTTATCCCCGGTAGTTACCATCTTCCGGATACCACTTGCGAATTAAACACATCAACAATTACGGATTGAAGGCCTAATTCAGGTGTAGATATGTAAAGCCTAATCTAGGTGATCAATCTAAATAAGACTCAACACATCATGGTTAATTATTCAAAATAACACAAACAATTCCAAAAAAAATAACTCAATAATCAACCATAAATTAATCAAACATCATCAAGTTGTAGGATTCGACATCCCCGGAACTAGAAATAAAAACCTACTCTAACATAATAAATAAAAAAGAAAAGAGAAGAATAAAGTTATCCTTCTCGTGTGCGGTGCGGCCTCCCTCCGCGATCGGGTTCTCCTCTGTCCGTGCGGTTTTCTTCTTTCTTTTCTCCCAACGGCTGCGGCTTTCTTTTATGCTGTTGTGCGTGAATATATGGCGGCTATCTTCCCGTGCTGTGCGTAAAAAAATTCCTCTTCTTGTGGCTGTAGGATTATTTCCAAGGCCTTCCCATGTGCCAGCAATTCAATTCTCTTTTTGGATAGTAAGTGGGGCCCAATTCTTAATTTAAAAAAATCTTCATACGCCCACATTAGTAACCCACAACTCCTTATGCCTTAATTCTACTCTCTTGGGCCCAATTAATATCTAATAACGTTGGTAATGAGATTTAGCCCAAATAAGACATGCAATCGGATATGGGGCACATATGCAATTCTCGTTCAATGCCACACCGTCCATTAATGTACTCAATTATCCTGAAAATAAATCATAAATATGTCAAAGCATCTAAATTCATCTAATAAATAAATAAGTCAGAAAATATATAAGTGCGACAAAATTAAGCATATAAAAATACGCTAATAAATATTTAATATTCACACTTTTTCCGACCAATCAGCCCCGATCTGAATGGGACGAGAGATTTGAGCTGACAGAGGCCCGCCGCTGTTTGGGGCCTGACTACCTCCACCCTCCACCTACACCACCGGATTCACAGTGACTAGTCTAGTCACTGTGCCCTGTAAGTTTGTATCTTTTCCTTTCTCTTTATTTTTATTTTTAGTTTAGTTTTTCTGGTTTTATGTTGGTTGATTCTATAGGTTGACTTTTCTTGCACTAAAGATCGACAATTGGGGACATTGTTCGGTTTTAAGTGTGGGGGAGTTTTTTGCATGATTGTGTGCTTATATGGTTGATCAGGTCTAGGTCTTTTAGGATGTTTTCTTCATTTTCTGTTTTCGTTTGGGTGTCTTTTTTTGAGTTAGTTTGTGTGTTTCACGAGTATGGATCATAGTGATTTTAAGATTTGTTGAGGATTGTTGATGATGTTGAGGAGATGTGATGATGATCATGACTTGTATGCCTTGATGAACTTGATGTTGCATTTTGTTGGACATTTATTTACCTTATGTGAGGGTTTGAGCCTTATTTTGTTTCTTGAGAGATATTGGTCGGAGTCGTTGCTGATCAGAACTTGCTTTGAATCTATTTTGAAATGAATTGATTGAAGTAGTGATTTGTGAAAATGATTGAGGCGTTTCCTTGACATTGCTTGTTTTAGCCTTTTCCATTGACCCTTAAAGTTATATGTTCATTAGTAGCCCGTTGAGCCTGAACCGTATTTCTTGTCAACCAAATTGATTGAATTTCTTGAGATTTGACAGTGTATGTATTATGATGACGGAGCTTTTAATATGTGTTTGGAGAAGGTGTATATTTGCTCGAGTTGCATTTTGGGTGCTTGACAAAAATAAAATAAAAAAAAAAATAAAAAAATAAAAAAATTAAAAAAATGGAAACTCGCAAGACGGACTAAAGGATTCTACTCCGCTTACTTGTGGGACTTTCACGAGTAATGAGTATTGAGAAACCACTCTAGGAAACTTGGATGACCTCCAATATTTAAACCTAGAGAATGTCGTCCTTACGTTTCAGTCTTGTTATGAAAAAGCAATTTCCCTAAAAATAAAAAAATACATATTATATTAAAAAAAAAAAAAGAGTCGAGTACTTGAAGTGCAATTCAGTTTGAGCATATGCAAGTGTTGAATTGAGTCTTGATGGGAATGGTTACTATCATGTTGATGTTGTATGAGCGGTGAGGTGTTCGAGTTAATTATATGCTCGAGGGTTTGATTGTTTATTTGAGTCACTCAATCCTTATATTTTTTCTCCCTTTGATGATGCCTGCAGTTCAACCTTGAAAGTCCTCTTGATTTACAGTTCATGATCTTTGGTTGTTTTAGAGTATGAGTAGATGATAAGCAAACTTATGTTGATGCATGATGATCGACCAATTTGAGCGAACTCATTTCATATTCATGTAAAGAACCGAGTGTGAGGCATATACATATTTTACTTCCGTGCTTGAGAGTTTGTCTTTTCAAGCGTTGCATTTGAGTTGTAATTAAGGTATGCATGATTGGTCATTGGAAGTTTCCTCGACTAAGTTAATTATCTGAGACATGTCTTATTTGAAACTATTATCCATGCTCGTCTGCTTGTTTTCGTGTCTTTTCTTTTCTTTTTGTTCGGGACGAACAAAGGTTTTAGTGTGGGGGAGTTGTTTGTCCCATTATTGTTGTATTTTTTGTTGTCTCTTTGCCGTTCTTTTTCCCCCGTATTGATTCGTTTAGGTGGTTTTAGGATCTTTCTGTCATTTATTATGTGTTTTGCGTTCATTTGAGTGTTGCGGTGTTTTCCGTTTGTTTTTCGGTCTTTTTCTGTTATCTTTTCATTTTTGGTGTGTAGTTTGGAGACCTCCGGAGAACAGGTTTTCGAGAATCTTTTGGGGAAGCTGATACCATTAGAAAGAGGGGCTCGTTAGCGACGCGTAGGAAAAAGGAAATTTAATTCCGATACCAGACGAGCCCGAACGAGCCCAAACCGTGAAGTCATGCAAAGCTGCCGGGGGCCTTAGCGCCGCTAAGGCCTATGTGGATAGCGGCATTTTGGAAGCTTAGCGGGACAGAGGCTAACAGCTAAGAAGGCTTAGCACCGCTAACCCCTTAGCGGCGCTAAGGTCTGTTTTGTAACATGCGCGATTTCTGCGGATTTTCGAATTGGAAGCTTAATAGATCGAGCCTAGGGCATATTTGGGGTCTCCAGACCTCGTTTTTTCAGACTTTATCATCTCTATAACACATCTTTCTCTTAGTTTTTACTTTTGGATTGGATTTGGAGAGTAAAAAAAAAAAACTCCTTTTCTCGCTTTTGGATTCGCTTTGCTCTCGTTTTCGACATTGGATATTAATCGTAAGCTCTCTTCTCGTTTAATTTATGATTATGATGGCTTGGATTATTGATTATTTTGATGTTGAATCGATCATGAGTGGCTAAATTTATATGCTAGGGAATAGGGGATTGATGTTCTGAATTCGATTGTGATTATCGTGTTCGTGATTGTTCAATTTGTACGAGTTAAGCTTTTTCTAGGGTTTTCATTCATCGTTCTTGGATTTTGAGAATTATTGAAGGGTGACACTTCAATTTTCAATTGTTTCAATTGAATTCGATAAATTCGTGCATGTTGTTGATAATTCTAAACGGGTTAGCGGATTAACAACCCTCTAGTCTTCTTTAATCGACTCTTAGAACCGAAAGGGGAGGAGTCGGTCGAAATAGGCTCGTATAAACTAGGCTTCTTCATAATTGTATTGCCTAGGTGTTAAATGACTTGTTAACTTGTCGTTTAAGTTTGTTCTCTTGTTACGAAAAGTTATTGAGAATGAGTGCTTGAACGTGCCGGTTATTCAAATCATTTAACCAAACAATCTCTTGCTTTATAATTGCAATGTCGAACCAAAACGGATATCCCCGACTCCCTAGCTCCTTAAATCCTATTTGTTCTTTGTTATTGCTTTGATATTTTTATTACTTTATTTGAATTTTCGCAATAGTTGATAATTAAAACCAATTAAATCATTGAATTAGTATGTTTAGGAGTTTTATTTCTTTTTGTGTGGTTGAGTAAACGTATAGAATATTCCGGCTAACCTTCCTCGTGAGACACGACCCGGTGTTCGAATCTTTCGATTTCACTCTAGAAAAATATTTACAACAAAACAAAAACTCGTCCCAAGTCATTCCACAAATGATCACTCGAGTCAAACCCCCTCATTCACATATACGTTCAAAAACCATAAACGATCTACAAAACATGAAATGATAAGCATGAGACCAATAAGTCGACTCCCCAATTTTCTTCTTTTTCTCTTTTTTTTAATTTTATTTTTTTTTTAATGAGCCATTTTTTCCAAATGAGAGCCGTTAGGACGATTATTACCTAGGTTTGACCTCGGGGTTTATCCCAGAGTCGCCTAGGCCGGTTTCCCGTGCTCATTGACCGATTTATCTAGAAGACTAACTAAGCCAAGGGGAGCATAATCCTTTCAACTCTCACGAACTCATTTCGTGAGCTTCTCTTTTCAAAAGAGGTTTCCGGACGAGATGATCTAGGTTTAACCTCGAGGGGTTTCCACGAGTTTCCTAAACCAGTTTTGCGGGCTCATTATCCCGATCCACGAGTGGCTCGGAATAAGAAGAGCCTAATCCGTACTTCCTCACGAACTCACATTTTATTCTTCTTTTTTTTTTTAGGGAGAGGCACACAAGGATACATCACAATTACAATAACATAATCATCTCAACTCAACCGAAATGTACAAAAGTGTATAGATAACACGTTTACAATGATAATCGAACATAAGGAAGGCATGACTCAAGACAATCAATCGAGAACAAACAAGGGACAAAACAATTCCGTGAATCCACATGCGGGTTCCAATGTCAACGAATCATCAATCAATTTAAAGAAACCGTCAAATTCATCAAGTACATCAAACATGAACGCTAATAGTAAATCCAATCAATAATCTCGACTCATCACTTAGCTATCTCGACTCTCGAACAAACATCAAGTTTCATGCAGGAGAGACGACATAAAAACAAATTAACTCGAACAAAACTGGTCCAAGACACAACAAATACGAAAAATAAAGCACCAAAAACAAAACAAATATTACCTGAACATACATAATCACGAAAATCCCTTCCCCACACTTAAAACAAAGCAATGTCCTCATTGCTTGACCAAAAAGCATAGGAGAAAGCACATAATCATGTAAGTTTATGCGATAAAAACGAAACGATACACAGAAATCAAAGAAATGAAACAAAAACACTCACGAAGACACACAAAAACAAAGAAATAAAGAGAAAATAAGAAAAGAAAATGCGTACTCGACACGGTGGTGCACCACCGTATGTCCAATAATGGTCGTCCGGAGGGAATATAGGGAATCAACCGAAATCCATCGAGCTCGCAATGAAGCCATCCGAACGTTTTAGTATTGAACACATGAAACGAGGGAGCTCATACGTGTGTGTTTCGGAGAGATGGTAACCATGCATGCATAAACTCGACGTAGACACACGCACACGTGAAAGCTCAAAAATCAGGCCTCAAAGTCCTTGTCGATGCTCGCCATGGTATGACACAACTAACTCCATTTGTATACAACGCACAATCGATTACCGGTGCTTGTTGTAAGTAGGTACCTACAAACTCAAAATCCCGACAAAAACACAAACATGTGGCACGCCCGGTGGTAACACAAAACTTCCCGACCGGCTAGAACTTGAATAATCGCCTTTTTTCTCGCCGATTGAACGTCGTGCACCTACAAAGAACTCTCACACCGGAGGGGTTTTCCGGTGAAGAGCCTCCGAAGCTTAAGTCAGTGTATATCCAATCAATTCTCAAGAGTAAGTAATAGAATGATCGTGTTGAAGAAGAAAGACTCACCCCCTTTATATAGGGGTGAGATACCTGACCTAGGGCTGCCCGGATTTGATGAGCTGTCTGCTCTAACTGCTCGTCTGTACACACCATACGCGTGTGTCAGAGGTAGCCGTCGCCACTATCGCATGCACCAATGCCCTTTGGACGCGTGTCCTTCTGCACATGGGGTAGGCTGTCAGAGGTGGTTATTGCCATCAACCACTACCTTCTCGACACGTGTCCCCCCGCACATGGGGTAAATATTCTCCTGGAATTTAGTTAGAGGCTCTCTCACACGCCTGTGACTAGGCCGATCAGCGTCGTGTTAAGTCCTCGAAGTGGTCGACCTATCAAGGTCGACTGAACTGCCCCATCGCTCATTTGGTCGAAGAATAGTTTGGTCGACCGCCTTGCTTGGTCGACTGGTTAACTGCTCGATTTCCTTGACTTCCTCATAGTACGACCTCCTCGACCGGTCAATAGGCCGGTTTAGCCTTGTGGGTATAATATCCTATATCACCCGGCAAGACGTGCCTAAAACACACAAGTCTAACCCAAATATCTCAATACGACTACTCCGACAAGAGTAGTAATCCAAGCACAACGAATATAATGAAAGTACGGAAATACAAAGCAAATTTGATTCGTTGGACCTTG
>CACSLK010034236.1:5535611-5547783 GCA_902706635.1 Striga hermonthica | reverse complement strand
AACTTTGGCCGCGGCGGGCGCACCGTGCGCCGCCGACGGTGTTGTGCCGTTTTATGACCGAACATCAACTTCTCTCGGCAATTCAAAACTTAACTGAATATGATTAATAATATACTGCATAAATCTCATAAAAATGCTCGAGAGTAACGAACTTAACATATTTAGCAAGCAAGTACGGCCCGTAGTGCGCTACGTGCGCAACCACTTCACCTTTGGCCGCAACACCGCAAACATGAATAATCATCCGAACATTTAGGTTAAACTAAACATGACTTTACATATAAAATCTAAATATACGAGGATAGTTCGGAGCATTTAACTTAAAACATAACATGATCGGCACGGCTACGGCTTATATGACACATAACGCGCATGCATGTTTAACTAAAAAAATTAAACGTAATAAACATGCTAATCTCGGTCAACAACCGTCGGGAGTTACCTCCGATTAAGCCCGAGTGACTAATCTCTTCGAATTCCCGTACTTGGCCGTGACCCTCCGCGTGCGTGTGCTGTCGTGTGCGTGTCCTCGGATTACCGTGCGGATGTATACGGCGATGCGTGCGGAAGCTTGCGGTACGGCGGACTGCTTGCTGCCTAAGCGCGATAGCTCGGACGCGCGATGGCTCGCGGAATACTCACGGCAAAAGCTCACGAACAACACTCACTAAACTCTCTCAATATCGGACTTTGGCATAGAAGGAGAAGAAAAAATGAAACAAAATTTCCCAAAGTCTCCCATTTAACATAGGCCGAAAGTGGTGAGGAGATTTGGAGATAATTCTCCTTAAGACACTTGACACACATGCATACTAATGCTAGGACACTTGGAGCTTAATAGCCTCATCACATGCCACATTTTAGCTACTACAATAAGAAGAAAGTTGGAAAAATTCTACTAGCTCCACATTAAAAAAAACGCACGGCATGGAGAAAAAAAATGAGGTAATGGTGAGAGAACTTTAGTTAAGGACACATGACATACATGCACTAATGCTTAGGACACATGTCACACATGTAACCTCTTCTTAAGCCTCATAAAGCCACGCTAAGATCACTTAAAAACATGAGGAAGAATTGGACAAAAACCCACTAATTCTACATTAAAAACGCACGGCATATAGGACAAAGTGGAAGGAATTTTGGACCAAAATCTCTAATATATGCCACTTAACTCACGGCATTTTTAAAATACTAAAGATGATTAATTTCTATTAATCACCAATTAAGGCTTAATCACTTAATTAAGCATAACACTTAATTACCAAAATTTTTTTCGAACGTAAACGGTACGTCGAAAATAATTTCCGGTAATTTCGACTGAAATAACTGAAAATAATTTAATTCCAAAAAATAATATCGGAACTAAAAATATAATTTATACTGATAAATTGTCGGGATATTACAACTACATTTGGGTGATCGTGGATAGACTTCCGAAGTCTGCCCACTTCTTGCCCGTCCGAATGACGATGAAGGCCAGTGATTACGCCAAGTTATTCGCATATGAGATTGTTAAACTTCACGGGGTGCCCGTGGAGATTGTGTCTTACCGAGACGCGAGGTTCACTGGTCAGTTCTAAAAGACGTTGCACTGAGCCATGGGGACTAGGTTGGAGTTTAGTACAACCTTTCATCCCCAAATAGATGGACAGTCGGAGCGAATGATCCAGTACTTGGAGGACATTCTTAGGGCTGTGGTTCTGGACCGTAGCCTAACTTGGGAGGATTCGCTGCCATTGGTCGAGTTAGCTTATAATAATAGTTATCATTCCTCTATCAAGATGGCATCGTACGAGGCTTTGTATGGGCGAAAGGTGCGAACTTTCATTTATTGGGATGAAGTTGGACAGAGGAAGATTATGGGCCCGGAGTTCATTCGCACGACTTCGGCCCAGGTTGATGAGATCTGGAAGAGGATTAAGTCTGCCCAAGAGAGGCAGAAGGTTTATGCCGACCATAAGAGGCAGGAGTACGAGTATGCTATAGGTGATCATGTCTTCCTGAAGGTCTCGCCCATGAAGGGTGTGATTCGCTTCAGGAAGAAGGAGAAGCTTCGGCCTCGCTATATCTGACCTTTTGAGATCCTCGCTCGAGTTGGAGACTTGGCGTATCGGCTAGCTTTGCCATCGGACTTGTCGGGAGTGCACGATGTATTTCATGTCTCCATGCTACGTAGATATGTACACGATCCCGACCATGTGGTAGACTTCGACGAGCTGCAGATCGAGCGAGACCTCACCTATGAGGAGGTGACGATTGCCGTACTGGACCAGAAGGTCCATCAGCTGAGAAACCGGGCAGTGAGTTTAGTGAAGGTGCTATGGAGCCGACACGACGAGACCGAGGCGACTTGGGAGATCGAGTCCGAGCTTAGGAGGAGATATCCGAACTTCGCTTTTTGATCCTGTTTTGTACTCTTTTGTGTTCTAGTTGGATTGATTTTTCTTTCGAATTCCGAGGTCAGAATTCCTTTTAAGGTGGGTAGATTGTAGCGCCCCGTTCGTTTATAAGATTTTTTTAATATTATATTTACTAATTATTAATTATTTATCTTTGCATTATTTATTTGTCGGTTATGATATTAATTGCTCGTCTATGTTATATGTTTATTTATTTAACTGCTATGTGACATTATTTATTATTTATATGTGTTAATATTATTAGGATTTGTTTGATTAAATTTTATATTTGTTTTGGCAATTTTCGGTTTAATCGCGTAACCGAATATAAATCCGTTTCGATTCATTTTGTGTCGTTTCGACCTGAACCTCGAACACTTATTTTTCTTGAACCATTTCTGATCAATTCGGTCCAATTGGAGCCTTTAAAACCGACCTTAGTGTAGTGTTAACTCGGTTGCATTAGACTAGACTTGGGAAGATTTTCTCTTCATTTCAATTTCTAAAGCAATTAAGGTGAGGAATTGACCAGATTCCATTCACTCCTAAAAAAAAAAATATAAAAAATCCGCCTAATTAAATCCGGCCGGATTTAAATCCTTTAGTGCTCTTAAATCCGGCCCATTAAATCTCTTAATCATGGTATTGAACCCCTTAATTACATTGCAATTATTTTAAAGGAATTCTCTCAATTCCTTACCAAAGCGAACGCATTCTGGAAATTTTCTCCAAGGCCTTATCTTCCCAGCCATCAGTTACAACACCATCCTCCCTCACCATCTCCACGTGCACAGCCGTGTTGACCGGGAGTCATCTTTTCTCACGAGCTTGTTACAACCACGACACCCCGTCAACCTCCACGAGCAATAGGCCTCCCTGCAGTACCATCTCAACCCCGAACAAGTCCCGTCCCCAGTCAGGTTGCAACAGAAACGCACCGTTTTCCTCCGTTCCGTCAGATTGGCTTATAAATTCCGTGAAGTATGGTGACTTTCGGACCCTCTTTCGTTTTATGCTAGTGTTCTATTTTCGTTGATTATTGTCAAATCGTTTTTCGTCATCTATTTATAAATTGGTTCGTATATTCATTTCGTTTGTTGTGGATAAATCTTGTATGTAATATGTTTGGACCTTGTGTTGTTGTGTCGCTATTCGGGCCATATCCCGATTTTCGTAAACTCTCGAAACTTTCAGAAAAATTTGATTGGAAGTTTACGTTTCATGTTAGTTGAATCCAAATCTTTAAGTTCAGGATAATAATATGTAATTTGTGCTATGTTTGTTGATTAATATGGTTGTTATGTGCTTGTGATATTGGGTCTGCTAAATGTCTCTGTTTGAATCTCAGATTTATGTTATATGTGTGATATGTATCAATTCTATATTTTTACATCTAAGTGCTGGCCGGTTTACGTCGATACATGCTTTAAAAAAAATGCTCATACAAGAGTTTTGGAGTTTGTTTATCTTTCTAAATTATTTGAATTCTTTTAACTTGATTGTGTTTATCTTGATTTTGTATCAATTGATTTTTAAATATATATATATCCATATGTATAATTCTTGACATTTTTCTTTGTGTATGTGTTTCATAATTAAATATCAGCTAGTAGGTTGCTGTTGTATGCATATATTGAGTTAAAGTAGCAAATGAGATTAATTTATTTAAAACGGCTTAAATTACATGAGTTTAATGGAGTAAACATTGCTGATAATTCTGTTCAAGTTCTGCCACACAGTTATTTGATGTTGAGGATTAAGTACATGCTTAAATTAGTATGTTTGGTATATTATAATGATGATTCATGGCATGCATGTGTTTTTATGTATAATTGCTACATGTATTTTATGAGTTTAAACCGCGACCTTTTTCTTCGTTCGAGTGTTATTCTTTTAAAATTTGAGAGTTCCAAGTCCATGAAAAATCTGAGAAATACACTTAATCATTAATCTTTGATTAAGTATAGTTTTTCAATAACTTCCGAATAGTGAGATAACTTATTTATAAAAGTCATCTCACTTAAATTTAGGTTTCTGAAGAGTCGAACCTCAGCTACCTGCAACCGATCGCGTGATTAATCTGTTGCTACTAATCAGGTGGGTGTTGATAAACTTACCATGCATATTAATTTCTATAAATACTTGGCTTGATAATCTAGGTATGCATGTGAACCGTTAGTCTATGAGACCTAACTCTAGCCTTTAGAGAGCTTAGTCCGTGTGACAGTACGTCTGTGGTTGCTCCCGTCTTTTTCATATCGACGGCTCCCGTCTTTGTCAAGATTGATGCTTGTTCCTATATTTTTCGGGATTGATCGATTAGGTGTGATCACATGAGCGTGGTTGTGTTTAGGGAGAGTAGACTAGTCGATTCACTTACATGCTGCGATTATGATTTTAAGTCTTTATATTAATTATACTGCATGGTATTCCCATGGTGAGCAAGTGTTCGCTCACCCCCACTATTATATCTCTTTTCAGGTTGAGTTGGTGGCCGTGGCAAATAGGACGAACGAGGCATGGTCATTATGTGCTATTGAACTGTTTTACCTGCTTCCGCTTTTATCTAGTATCTATCTCTTGTTAGTATGATTAATATTGTTTTTTTCTGGAAATTGAACCATGTTTAGTTTTGGGATTTGAACTTGGGATTTGATTGTGTTATGACTTTCAAATTATTTCATATGTTTGAATATCGATTGAAGTACGTTGAATGTTGAGATGAGATAAATTATGGTCGGGAAACTTGTTCCTCGTTTGTTAAGTGTAACCTTAACTGTTGATATGTGCAGTGTTTGGAGTAGCACCCGTTAAATAAATTTTTAAACTGATTTTTGAAAATTTAACTCAGATTTTTGAAAAATAACTTGGTATTTTTCTAGTAAAATAGCGGGGCGTTACACAGGTCTTGATGTTGTACTGCGTGCAGGGTGCCATGCACTGGTGTGTTGCGCCCAGTGGCAAGCCACGGGTCACGGGCGTGCCTTGTCTCGCAGCACCTAGTGTTGTGTCTCAGCAGGTCGCACGGGTCATCGCTTTGTTGTGCTGCAGATACCGCAACCTGCGTGCGAGCGTCCTCCCTAGCATCACGAGCGTGCGCGAAGTTCCCCCCGGACAGGTGTGACATGCTAGGTCTCCGCAACCGTAGCCAATCCCAGTGATCCCAGCATCCCAGCGTGTGATCAAGCGTGCGGTCACCGAGCAGGCGCGCTGCCCGTCGACCTAGCGCGCAGTCATCCACCTCGCATTAAGATATTCTACGACTAGGTGTACAGGGCCGAGCCGCAACATGGGTGCTAGCGCCCATGCGATCAGACTCGAGCCAGCGGCCATCCGCACAGACCTCGAGCCTAACCGTGAAACCTTAAGCTATATTTTGAGATATTTAAATAGGTTTTCATGTCGAACCATATGTTTAGCCTTTTAAAGTTTTGAACCTTTTTCACCAATAAATGAGAGTTCCAAATTTACATAAATTTTACAAAAAGTTCTGAAACAAATTAATTTTGATTAAGTTGGAAATTAATTATTTTTGAGAAAAATGAGTTGGGTACTTATAAATGCGTTGTGCTAAAAATGTAGATTTCGAGCAGTCGAGACTCGAGAGCTATTCTGAGTGATATCAGCTTTTTGTCATCTACATTTTAATCGCCATCTACAAATACCAAGCGGGGGTTCTGTTGTATGTGATTGTTAACAATGATTAGAGGTGAGATTATTAAGGTATTTGTAAGTAATATGAACGTAAAACGAACATCAACACGAAGACTATGGCCTCGGTCCAAGGTGAACCGAGGTGAAAGGTGTGGGCCTTTTGTGTATATATGTCCAAGGTTCAGAGAGTGATCCCCGTACAAGAGCAAGAATTTGCTATTTATAGTATCTTTTTGTGCCCGTATCTCAAGGTGTACGGTTGCTTTTTCGTAAAGTGGCTTTTTGGTGGGCGGCCATGTGAGTGGGTCCCACTTGAATGATGATATATCTTGTGGTGTGCGAAGGTGTTGTGTATGCCCCTTGCCACCTGCTTTGGGAACGGCAACCTCGGTTGGTGGTCACCTCGGTCTTCAATGAGTGGGTCGGTTCTACTCGTGTCGG
Source organism: Striga hermonthica (assembly GCA_902706635.1). Taxonomy (NCBI): domain Eukaryota; kingdom Viridiplantae; phylum Streptophyta; class Magnoliopsida; order Lamiales; family Orobanchaceae; genus Striga; species Striga hermonthica. Next base: position 5,541,286 of record CACSLK010034236.1, on the reverse strand, counting down.
GTTGGGGTTTGGTAGTATTATAATCCGAAGTGGTCAGGGCTCAGGCCGGTGCTTATAATGACCCTTCTAACACATGATTTCGGGTGAGTAATCTCGGATTATCGGATCGGATGATAACAAAGAGGCCCCCGGTGTTGACGAGCATACGATAGCGATGGTCGTTGACACCGTAAAATAAAGAAGATCTCCGAGCTGGTAATACGCTGCAAGTCGGGCATGTCTTTACGAGAGTGTCCTCTTGTTAGGCAGTAACCGAAGTGAGTTATGCATTCCGAGGTGACGACACTTGTAAAACATTGGGCGGATTGTTCTGGCAGTGCTTGAGAAAATTCGAGGGGATGCAACGGTCGAGTACTAAATGTGACGTGCGAAGAGTCGCGCTGTAATAAAAATAGGTAACAGGCAGATTAATAGGATGACACGTGTATAATAGGCCCTGTTAGACAGAGGGTCGTGTCGATTGAAGTGGTGCGTTGCGTCAATTACCCACGCCCCCAATGTAGAACCCTAACGGTCAAAATTCGTGAGTTATAAATACGCCTCAGAGAAATGCAATCGAACTTTTATGCTTTTAATTTTGCCTTTGAATTTCCTTAAACTTCTTTCTCGCCATCGATTTTTCGAGTGCTTGTGAGTTGTTCTTGCGTGTAAGTTCACTTCATCGAATAGCGTCGAATTCTTTGGTACGTCTAAATTTTTTGTTAATTGCGTTTGTTTTTGGTTTTGTCTCTGGTTGAATGGCGTCGAAGGGATGGGGAAAGGCTGTCGCGAGTTCATCTAGTACTGAATCGAATCCGCTTGAAGTGTAGCATGACTCAGAGTTAGTCGAATTAGCTTTTGAATATCATCGATGGGATCCGATGTTGGTGAGACACCTTGACATTAAGCCTAATGATGAAGAGGGTGACGACCAAGTTGAAAAATATGCTTTCGTATTGGAGGATCACTGGAGACGGCCGATAAGAATGTAACACCCCAAACTCATGTCATTCATTTTATGCTTAAGTATTATTTTTCATGGATATTGTTTATGTTTAATTTAATGATTTATTATGTTATTTTTATTTTTACTCTAAGCTCGATTTTATGTGATAATTAAGTGAGTGTCCACACTCATTTATTTATCAAGTTAATGATTAAAAAGGGAATTATTTAGATGTCCTCATCTATTTAATTTTCCTAAATATTAAATGCAATAATAATGATATAATTTTAATTATGAAGTGGCCTAATTTAATTAATATAATTTAAATGTATTAATGAAGATAATAAATATTAAGATGATAAATTGAGCTCAAATAACAGTCCAATTTTCCCAAGCCAGATAAAAAGCTCAAGACTTCACGATATTTTCATTCCTCATCCAAGCCAGAAAGAATCCTAATTTTTATCAGTTTCCTAGTTCTATTGTGCAAAGAATTCCTATGTATACGGTACCAATCCCACACATTAAATATCTCACCCTCTATTTCTCTCACGTCTCTCTCTCTCATATATCTCTCTCGACCACTCTCTCCCTCTCTTTCCATCGTTCATCATCGTCCAGCACCATCAATCATTACCAAATTCATCGCCACCTTCATCGTTCGTCAGCGCCACCATAGTCATCATCATCGGCCACCAGTTGCAGCAGTCAGCCATCGATCATCCTCCACCATCTTCATCGTCCATGAAGCACTACCGCGAAGCCAAGGTCAGCCATCAACCTCCACGCGCAGCAGCCCTCCACCGGTGATCCTCCTTCACGCAGCATCCTTTCGAACAGCAGCCCGCCAACCTCGACGGCCACCGCAACTCCTCCCCACCGTGCGCCACCATCGTCACACAGGCCCCCTCCACGTTCAGCACCGTAGCAAGCAGCCATCGTTCATCATCGCAGCACCACTTCCGAGCGTACAGCCACCGCAAGCTCCTTCAACATCACCGTCGCAGCTCCATTGCCGTCGGGACCCGAGGAGTTCCGTCGGAGTACCCATCGTAGCCGTTGAGCCCTGCCGAGTTCCGTCGGAGCGTTAAACGTAGCCGGCGAGCCCTCCGCACGCAAGCCAACAGCCACCAGTCACGAGCCCTGTTCCACCGTCCTCTTAGCAACGCAGCCATTCACCGCATCTCCTCCACGAACGAGCAGCCCCTCCACGTACACGGCCAAGTTCATTCGAGACCCTTTCGAACCCTTACCGTCATCCTTTTTCCGAGCGGTAATACCCTAACGTCTTAACCTCCTTGTAAATAATTGTTGAGTTATTGTTGAGTTGGAATTAGTCGGAGCCTTGCCGGGCTTCTGAAAGTATTGATTGAGTTGTGAATTTATGTGTTCATAATCGTGTCTTATTGTGTGATAAACGTGCCTAGAATCATCGATTATAGTTGCTTTCGACATGTTAAGAAGTTCGGATAATTAGGTTATGATTTAATGTGTAATTGTCATTTTCTTGCTGTCTGTTCGGAAGCAATTTAGGCCCCTGAGATGTTATTTTCGGTTTTCGAGTTCTTCATATGATATGTAGTTCGTTCAGTTAGGTTTGGATGTTTTGTGTGTTTATGATATGATAATGTGCTAAAATGAACCTGAAGTCTTCATTGGAATTTTAGTTATATGTGTTATCTTTTATGTGGTTCTAGAATCAAGCAAAAATATGGTCCGAGTAGTGAATGATACCTGTTTTCGTAAAACTGCGCATGAATTTATTTTAAATTTCTGGACAATATTTTAGCTCTGAATGTTTGCTGGTTTTTGGACCATGTATATGACCGTATTTGCTTTTAAGTGCTAAATGGAAGTTGTAGTACCATGTCTTAGGAACAATATGAGACTTGAATCATGTTAATGCGACTTGTATGTTGAAAGATATGCTCGTTTTAAAAATGCAGCACGTGTTAAGTTTTGTCAAAGAATTAAGTGTAATTGCTTAAGTGAGTCTTATGTTTATAAAGCATGCTTATGTGACATGTATGAGCTGTAAAGCATTGAGTGAGATCATGATGAATCTTAGGCGATTAGAATAGTATCCGTAAGCAAGCAAGCTATGAGTTCAATTGTCCAAATGCTTTAAAATAAGAATGTTTTCAAAAGAATGCAAGCAAGGCGAAGCCAAGCGAGCAAAGTTTTTCTAAAGCTTATGTATGATTATAAGTATAAGTATAAGCATAAGTACAAGAATAAGTTCCATGTTAAGATACTAAGATATGACCCCAATGAATGTAGTTTTACGAGGAGTCGAGCCCTCGAGATTTCTTTCAAGTTCAAGTCTAAGCCGAGCATTCTACTGAAAAGATGGGGGAAGTTCTACTTTATTAATCCTCTTTAATTATCTATGCTATGAATGAAGTTAAGTAGCTTGCATAGTACCCATGTTTATACAATGTTTCAACACTCGAGCAAGTCGTTTGTTGCAGCACCAAGGTTCACGGACTATAACTCTAGAGGGTAGCTAAGTGCTAGGGTTAGAGGGTGTAGGTGATTATGTGTAACCTTCGTTGGTGCACTCTTCGAACGGTTGTCCCCGTCGATAAGACTGTACGGAGCCTAGTGAAAGGCTATCTTCCTTCAACCTAATGATAGGTACTCTCATCAAGCCTATTTGGCCGTGCCATCTGCGAGAGGCATTGTTCTTCCACCACCATAAAGTGGTATAAGAAGTTTTATGAGTGGTGAGAGTGTGACAAGAATGTAATCGCCTACATGTAAAGACTCTAGTGTTTAGTTGTCTAATAGTGTTGTAGAAGCAAGGAAGTCTTTCGGCTTGTGGGCAACCACTCGTCGAGAGCTCATGATTATGTTAAGTATACGAAAATGATTTCATGCTTTATAGTTGATTAGAATAATAACGTAGAGGGATCTCTCACGGAGTAAGTGGAAATGCTCACCCCATTTGTTTTCCACACCCAGGTTTTTGGCGAGCTGGCAATGGAGCGATGGCGAGGGTGGTCACATGTTTATATGTTTATGATACTTATGTTTTAAAAGCTTCCGCTATGCAAAGTTTATTTTACGAAATAAGTCATGGTTCATGCAAGTCAAGTTAAAGTGTAAGTTCTCAAGGCAACGCAATGAATGTTCATGTATGAAATGTTTATGTTCATGAAAAGTTTTAATGTTTATGAAAAGATCATGCATGAAAAGTTTTTCAAAGTGAGTAGCACCCTGAGTTCCAAGTAAAGTTTTCAAAAGTTTTATAGAAAGAAAAATTTATTCTAGAAATTCAATGTACGAAAAGCGGGGTGTTACAGTTTGGTATCAGAGCCCAAGTTTTGTGGTTCTGTAGACTCGTAAAGTGTTTTCAAAATGTTTTCAAAGAATTGACCACTCGCCACCGTCGCACCATGCCAACTCCGAGGTAAGGTATTTGAGTTAAGTTATTATTATGTGCATAATAGAATAACATGAGTTGGGGCTTAAGATTCTACCCATGAATGGATTCGAACTCTAGAGATGATCAAACATAGTGAGCTTAGAAGCAAGCGATTAACTCTAGTATCTTCCAGAAATGGCAAGAAGAAATCAAAATGTGGTGCCACCGGCCAATGGCATGGATCAAGCTAAAATGATGGGCCATTTTCGAAAGATGGATCCGCCAATTTTCACCGGAAAGGAAGGACCGACACATGTAGATGAGAGGTTCATGACAATGGAAGATATCTTTGAGGTGTTGGGTTGCACCATTGAGCAAAAGATAACGTGCGGTCAATACCAGCTGAAAGAGGACGCTAAGAGGTGGTGGACCACCTATTGGAGGACGAAGCCGGTAGACGAGTGCACGAATTTGACCTGGGAGAGGTTCAAGGAGATCATGGCGGAAAAGTACTATCCCCAACACTATCGCGAGCAACTGGAGAGTGAATTCTGGAACTTAACTCAAGGGAGCCTAACTGTGGATGAATATGAAAGAGAATTCACTAGGCTGAGCTATTTTGTGGAGCATCTGGTGGACACGGATGACAAAAGGGCGAAGAAGTTTAGAAGTGGTTTGAAACCTACTATCCGACACCTAGTGGCGAGCCATGGAGATCTCCCATATGCAAAAACTGTGGGTAGGGCGCTACAAATTGAAGCAAGTATCAAGCTAGAAAAGGAAGCTACTCAAGCCATGGAGGCTCAAGCTTCGGGTAGCAACAAGAAGAGGAAATTCGAACTCCCGAAGAAGAAGGAAGAAGGTGGCCAAGCTCTCAAACCCCGACCACTGCAGCAAGTGCCCACCGTGGATAGGCAGGAATGCCATAACTGTGGCAAGAAGCACCGTGGAGAGTGTCTGTTGGGGCAAAACGTATGCTTTCGTTGCAAGAAGCCTGGACACCTGAGGATAAACTGTCCGGGAAATGGTCAACCTCTACCACCGCCACAGCAGAACTTACCTCTGGCCAGACAAGGGAGGCTTGGAGAAAGAGCTCCAGCGAGGGTCTACACCTTGGCTCATTATGAGGAAGAAATGAAGAGGGAGCCGAAATAATTGTCTTCTGCTATTTGAATTATTTGATTTCTAGATTGGATTTAAAAAAATAAAAATTATTACTTTGTTTTCGCATGGGCTATTGCTTCGCTTTGTTTTCCCATGGATTGGATTTTCGAAATTTCGGATAATTTTTATTTTTATGGATTATGATCATTGTCTATATGTTCTTCGTAAGCATGCATGTGATGTTGTATTGTTGGTTAGATGGCGATCATCCGAGCCACG
>CACSLK010034236.1:5498339-5509872 GCA_902706635.1 Striga hermonthica | reverse complement strand
TTGAAACTTGGTTTCATTAGACCAAGTGTTTCGCCTTGGGGAGCACCTGTATTGTTTGTCAAGAAGAAGGATGGTTCCATGAGAATGTGTATCGATTATCGGGATTTAAACTGGTTAACGATAAAGAATAAATATCCGCTCCCAAGGATAGATGATTTGTTTGATCAGTTGAGAGGGGCTTGCGTATTTTCAAAGATAGATTTACGCTCAGGCTATCATCAACTGAAGATTAAGGAATCTGACATAGCTAAAACTGCGTTTCGGACAAGATACGGTCACTACGAGTTTGTGGTGATGCCGTTTGGGGTAAGTAATGCACCAGCGGTGTTCATGGACTTGATGAACCGTGTTTTCCACAAGTATTTAGATCAATTTGTCATCGTTTTTATTGATGATATTTTGGTCTACTCCAAGAGTCAAGAAGAGTATGAGAAACATCTAAGGGTTGTTCTCAGTACCCTTAGAAAGGAGAAGCTGTATGCCAAATTCTCTAAGTGTGAGTTTTGGCTGAAGAAAGTGGCATTCTTAGGCCATATTATCACTGAGAGAGGTGTAGAAGTGGATCCAGCAAAGATAGCTGCAATTCAGAATTGGTCATTAACAAAGAACCCATCAGAAGTTCGAAGTTTTCTCGGATTAGCAGGTTATTATCGTAGATTTATCGAAGGGTTTTCAAAGATTGCTCTCCCTTTGACAAATTTAACAAGAAAATCTGTGAAGTTCGAGTGGTCCGATCGTTGTGAGAAGAGTTTTCAAGAGCTTAAGAAGAAGCTTACATCAACACCAGTATTGATTATTCCTGATCCTACTAGAAGTTTTACTATTTATAGTGATGCTTCTAAAAGGGGTCTTGGATGTGTACTCATGCAAGATGGTCAAGTTGTTGCATATGCTTCGCGACAATTAAAACCGCATGAGCAGAATTATCCAACTCATGATTTAGAGTTGGCAGCGGTAGTGCACGCACTCAAGATTTGGAGACATTATCTCTATGGTGGCCAATGTGAAATATTCACTGATCACAAGAGTTTGCAATATATATTCACTCAAGAGGAGCTCAATATGCGCCAAAGAAGATGGTTGGAGCTTGTGAAGGATTATGATTGCACCATCCAATATCATCCGGGGAAGGCGAATGTGGTAGCAGATGCTTTAAGTCGTAAAGTGAAGGGTGGATTGGCACATTGTATCACTCAGCAGAATCAACTTATTAATGAGTTTGCTCGGATGCAGATTGAAGTTGTCAAGACACTTCCTAAGGAGGTTACTGGAAGGGATAACTCAATGAGAGTTCAGCCCATGCTGAGAGAAAGAATTCGGAAGGAGCAATCTTTCGATCAATTTGTTCGGAAGATGGAAGAAAAAGTTCAAGCTGGAGGAGTAGAAGGTTTTTATCGAGGTTCCGATGGAGCATTGGAGTTCAGAGGAAGGATTGTTGCGCCAAAGGTCGAGGCTTTGCGAAAGGAAATCTTGTCAGAAGCACATAGTGCACCATATTTAGCTCACCCTGGAAGCACCAAAATGTATCATGACTTGAAAAAGTCATTTTGGTGGAAAGGGATGAAGAAAGATGCAGCAGATTTTGTGAAGAAATGTTTGGTCTGTCAGCAAGTTAAGGCCGAGCATCGGAGTCCATTAGGTCTGTTGCAACCAATAGAGATTCCTAAATGGAAGTGGGAAGAAGTTACCATGGATTTTGTTACAGGGCTACATAAGTCATCAGAACAACATGACGCGATTTGGGTAGTAGTAGACAGGTTGACGAAAGTCGCTCGTTTTATGCCTGTAGCAATGACCATGTCAATGGACAAGTTAGCTGAAATTTATACTCGTGGAATTATTCGACTCCATGGAGTGCCTGTTACAATAATATCTGATCGAGATCCCAGATTCACTAGTAAATTTTGGGAAAGTTTGCATAAGGCAATGGGAAAGCAGTTAAGTTTTAGTTCGGCTTATCATCCGGAGACAGATGGCCAGTCAGAGAGGACAATCCAGACGCTTGAAGATATGCTCAGAGCTTGTATTCTGGATAGAGGTTCCAAGTGGGAGAAGTGGTTGCCGTTAGTAGAATTTGCATACAACAACAACTATCATTCATCAATTCGGATGGCTCCTTACGAGGCACTTTATGGCCGCAAGTGTCGTTCACCTTTTTATTGGGATGATGTTGGAGAAAAGCAAGTACTTGGCCCGAAGATGATCGAAGAAACTGTTGGACAAGTAGCCTGGATTCGAGAAAGGCTCAAGACTGCTCAAAGTCGGCAAAAATCTTCAGCTGACAAGCTTAGACGAGATATGCAATTTGAGGTGGGAGATAAAGTTTTCTTAAAAGTTCGACCCATGAAGGGGTTATTCGTTTTGGGAAGAAAGGAAAGTTGCATCCTCGCTAAATTGGTCCGTTCGAAGTTCTTGAACGAGTTGGAGAAGTATCTTATCGATTAGCTTTACCTCCTGAGTTGGCAAGCGTGCACAATGTTTTTCATGTATCAATGTTACGTGCATATGTGTGCGATCCAGACCATGTACTTCATCATAATGAGATACAAATTCAACCAGATTTGACTTACGAGGAGCGACCTATAGCAGTATTGGACCGAAAGGTTCAAAGGCTCAGGAAACGAGATGTTCCCCTCGTTCGTATCAAATGGAATCGCCACGGAGATTCAGATGCCACTTGGGAGCAAGAAGTTGATATTAGAGCTCGATTTCCAGATTTCGAGTTTTGATGTCAGGTATGTTTTTAGTTTCAGTATTCAGTTTCAGTATTTCCGAGGACGGAAATAGTTTTAAGGGGGGTAGAATGTAATATCCCATTCAGTTATTGGTAATAAGTATCAGTTTATTTCTAAGATTGAGCTATTTTGAGGCTTAAAAAGTTAAAATTTTAAAGTTTTAAAGTCACACGGGTCGTGTGGGTAGCCACACTGGTCGTGTGAAGTCACAAGGGTCGTGTGACAAGCCACACGGGTCGTGTGGCTCAAGGCACTATTCAAGTTTAGCTTCTTTTTTTCACACTGGTCGTGTGACTTAAGTGACACGGGTCGTGTGAGTTCACACGGGTCGTGTGACTCAAGTGACACGGGTCGTGTGGAGTCACACGGGTCGTGTGACTAGTGACACTGGTCGTGTGACCGACAAAATTTCAGATTTTTATGATTCGAGTTTGATGCCAACTAAAGTGTATTTTGAGCAATTAAATATGCTTAGCTGAAAATTTGAAATGTTTGGTAAGGACTTGTTTAAGTGATTAATTTTTACAAGTTTAAATTGTTTAATTTGTTAATTTCTTTACTCCAAATATTTTATTCCAAAGTTTTGGCTATAAATAGAGGCTTCAAAAATCAGATTTTTACACCAAAGTAAAGTATCAAATTTATATTGAGAGTTTAAGTGAGGAGAAGTATTTTGGAGTAAAGGATTTTCAAGATATTCAAGTTCATATTCAAGTTCATATCAAGTCTTTCAAATTTCAAGTCCTTGAAGGAGGTAATTCATGCTTGTATTTGATGATTGAATCATGTTATTAGCAAAGCATGATTAGTATAATTGATTCTTGTTAGAATTTAAGTATTTGATATCATGCATGAGTTATAAGTTGAGTAATGATTTAGTTTATGTTGGCATAATAGTATCCATTTCATGTTATTGATATGAGTTATCATGATGAGAAGTTGATAAAGTTATAAGTTGATAGCTTAATATGATGTGTTATTCATGTTAAGTGTAAGAGTATGAGTTTCACATTTGATTATGAGTAAATTGATAAGTTTAGCATCAAAATGTTGATAAGCATGCAATTTCATAAATTGTGCAAGTTTAGCTTTAACATGTTGAGTAAACATGTTAATATCATAATTTAATGTTACGATTGAGTTATAAGGATGAGCAAGTTTAATTGTTATAAATCATGAGTTAAGTTTGATGTTGGTAAGTTGAATATGTTGAGTTATGTATGTGAGTTTGAGTTATTTCACTTACAAGTTTTGTAAGCCAACATCTAAGTAATAAGGCATGATTTATATGTGTTGAGTTTTATCTTTGGAGGAAGTTCATCAAGAGTTTGATTTATTCAATGTATTATGATATTTGAGTTATGGTTTGTATATTAATCGGATAAGTTATCAGTTAAAGATTATTCGAGCATAGTACTTAGTATTCTTGCTTATATTTTTATGTAGCGTGAGAAGTTCGGCTACAAGAACAACACTTTCAATTTTCAAAACAGTTTTCAAGACAAAAGGTGGGAACCCAGACTGGGTAGTGCATTGAGTATAATAGCTAGATCATGTTCAAAGGTATGTATATGAGTTAAAGTTATGCTTGGGATGGAGGCGCAGTAGCCTTAATAAGCCATCCTAAGTAAGTTAAAGACTCGCCCAGTCTAGACTGGGTTTTGGGGAGGCAGCCCCCAATATGTGATCACGTGAGAACCGGCAGTACGGTAGTTGCAAAGTTCAGTTAAAGTTACCGGACCAAAAGTCCGGGAGAAGCTTATATATACCTGTGATCATGATATTGATATTATTATTAATTTTTACTTTAGTATGAGTTTTTACGGAGTACAGTTGATTAGTACTCACGTCCCACTATTATCATTTTCAGGTAACATGGTCAGGCCGAGGGTGTGAGTCAAGCTGTTGTGGTGTCGGTTGTGCTTTCAGTTGTGCATTCAGCTGTGCATTCAGTTGTGAGTTTATTAAAGTTTGATTGTGAAATTCAATAAGGCATCGGTTTGTAAATGCCACGCTTAAAGACTTCCGCTATGTATATTAAATTTGAACTTGTGTGATTTGAAGTTTGATAATTAAGTAAAGTTTCTGTTTATTATTATAAATGAGTTTAGTTTCACACTTGTTCAAAATGTTAATCTGTTTTATCGAGTTTAAGAAAACAGATTTTCAAAGAAGTTAAGTTTTAGTAGCATTCCGAGTTAAGAATATTTCGAAAAAGTTATAAGTATGTTTCGAAGTAAGTTGCGAAAAATTTACTCTGATGAGCGGGGTGTTACAGAAGAGGGGAGGTTCGGTTTAGCTGCGACCTGGTCTTTTCTGCTCGATATAATGCGGATGGGCTGAACATGGGCTGAGACATTAAAGTCTCACTTAAGGCCGAACGAAATTAACGACTTGGGCCGAGACATGAAGGCTGATTCAACGACTAAAATGGGTTGTTTAGATTTGGTCTTGGTCTGAAGGGCCCAATAGTGACTTAGGATCAAAATTGACTTAAAGAAATAAAAGGCAATTAATATAACTACACTAGCCCATGAAACATACTAAGGAAAATTATAACACTTAGGCACAAAATAGAATTTAATACTTAGGCAAGAAAAGATGTAAAGTTAAACACAAAAGCATATTAATCAGTTATTTAAATAGGCACATAATCAAAAATCACTTATGCACATATTCAAATAATCACATCGACACCTAATCAAGTAGACACTTAGACAATTAGTCAATTAATAACTTAAGCAAATAGTCAATCAAGCTCTTAGACAAATAACTCATATAATCACAAAATTTACTTAGGAAAATACTTCATATGATCACGTAATTCAATTTGATAAATAATTCACAGAATCACATAATTCAATTAGGCGATTGATTCACATAATCACATAATTCAAACAAATAACTTACAGTTAGGCACAAATGAAAACTTAACATACAAGGCACACATGATATTCTAAAATAATCTAGCGATGCAACGCTATGATTTAGCTGAAAAGAAACGGAGCACTACAATCTACCCTCCTTAAATGATTTTCGTCCTCGGAAATCTAAAATTAAGCTCAAAACTAACTCAAGAACTTAGAACGCATTATCAAATACTCCGGTGGTAAAGCCCAAACGATAGGCTAAGCCACCGCCTCAGGCTAAAAGTCAAAGAGTTTGAAAAAGATAGCTGCAGCTTCCTCTATACAGTCAGCTTGGTCAAGTCCGGAACGGGGATCTTATACGCACCACACTTCTGCTGCGCCACTCTGATGATCGGCTTAAATTCAGACACATATCTTCTATTCAAACTCTAAGGCCCCTTCTCCGTGCTACTGCGAGATTCCCATCTTGCCGACTTGAGAAAACTACCGTAATTTGCAAAGAAAATTTACGTTCTGCTATTCGGTATACTCATTTCACATAGTCGATCCTACAACCAGTGTTGTCAAACTCCACTACCTCGATTTATAATCGAGTAAACTCCCGAATCAGTTACTTCTGCTGAGAAAACAAACGACTAGCTAGCCTCGACCCTTCCGACCCTGAACGTCGGCCGACATGTTAGCTTTCCTCGGATGGTAGCTATTTGTCTAGGCAGTCCTAGACGAGCTTAAACCACTTTCATTGCTTGGACATGGCGTAAGGGTCCTCCTACGGCTCAACTTTCCCGAGATGAACAAAGATGTCATTGAGAAACACGCCGAATAACTGTTCTTTTCAAAATACGCAAACTTTTCCCCAATTGATAGATTAAGTCCCAATTCTCGACTTGGGTACTTAAGGAACACACACTCCATTAACTACACAAACGAAAACAATTAAGAACAAGTAGAAACGACAAAGGCACTTGGTCTTATAATCAAAGAAGAAGAATACAAAGATCAAAACACAAATACTCAAATCCTAAAGAATAAAAAAGAACAATAATTTTCAAGAGATTGCAAATAAACAAGACTAGATGACTACTTCCAATACTATTTTCCCACCATCGTAGATCAATCTTGGTTTGGGTCATCCTCATTCTGGGCCAACATGTAGACACGTGCCCTTCCTCCTCCTCCAAGTCTCAGCTGGTCCTGTTGGGGTTGTTGCCATGGTTGTTGGTTATGTTGCTGACCGCGCTCCGGACACTGCTTGGTAAAATGTCCCGGCTTCTTGCAGTAGTAGCAGACCTGTTGGTCTGCCAAGCACACTCCTCCATGAGCTCTGCCACAGTTACCACACTGCGGCGGCCCATCAGGCACTTGGCGGATAGGATGAACATTCTGGATATGATGGTGATCGCCACGTCCGTCTGCTCCTCCACGCTTGTTCCGTTGTTGGTCACGTCGATCATTTCACTTCCTCTTGCTCGATTCGGAAGAGGGCTGAGCAGTAGAAACTAGTTGGATAGTATGAGCGGCATGCTGGAATGACGGCACAGGAGTAACGGTAGCCATACAGCTCTCGATCTGTTGTGCTCTTATGACTGTCTCCGCAAATGGCAGGTCTCCATGACTCGCCACAAGGACGCGGATATCTTGTCGAAGTCCGTCCTTGAACTTACGGGCTTTTCTCTCTTCCGTATCGACCATGTGTCGAGCGAAGGCAATCAACCGGGTAAAAGCCCGAGCATACTCATAACCGGAAGTGGTGCCCTGTTGGAGATCCCAAAACTCCCGTTCCATGCGGTTGCGATAGCTCTTGGGAATATACTTGTCAGAAACGATCTCCTTCATCCTCACCCAAGTGAGGGTAGTCCGCTCAGCCTCCAACCTCAGAACCCAATAGTCGGTCCACCAGTCAGAGGCATCACCCTCCATCTGGTACTCAGCACACTCGAAGCGTTGGGCGTCTGAGCATTGGAGAACGGTGAAGATCCTTTCCAGCTTGCAGAGCCACTCCGTCAAAGCTGTTGGCCCCTCCACTCCAGAAAAGGTTGGGGGACGCATGCTCTGAAACCGCTCAATCGTACGGCCATGATCTTCACCCTGAGTGGGTGGAGCCTGCTGATACTGAGGATCTCTACGAGGACCCATATCTATGTGACAGGTTGAAACTTTTAGCACAAAACTCAACCACTAAAGTTCAAATTAAATAAAGAAAGGAGGATAAATTTCCTAAGCCCCATTCGTAAGTCAAACTTAGACTCATGCAGAGTCATACAGAGTCATAAAAAGGCAAACATGCCTCATATGCTGAGACTTATCTAATCTCATACGTGAACTTATTAAACAGAACTTCTTAATTCACACATATGATTTCTATCATAATGGAACTGAATCGCATAGTCATATCAATCTAAGACTGAAACATCTCATGTAACTTTGTCTTATTGAACTGAATTACCACAAAATACTTACTTTGGGGTTCGCGCGGTGAGACCAGGGCCGTTCTCGGTCGGGATTATGAGACCAGGGCGGTGCTCGGTCGGTTCCCCGTCGTGAGTCAGGGCGGTGCTCGGCCGACGAAGGTAACTCTTATTGGCTGGCACTCGATGTATGTCCGGGGGGCATTCGATATATAGTCAGCAGTAGTCTATTGATATATGTGTGCACATGAATTTGATTATTGATTATTGATGGGAGATGGGATAGACTAATGATTCGTATACATGCTGAGACCATACCTTTCGATTTTTCTGATTTTTGTTTATTATTCACTAACATTTACTGCATAGTGGTGAGCACTACTGTTTCCTCTTGTGCTCATCCCCACCTGCTCTTCATGGATGCATGTTAGTATGGCGGGCACGGTGGAGGGAAGCGAGTGGTGGTCACAAAAATTATTATTGCTTCCACTTGAAATTGAATTATTGTTATTATTGTCTTATTGATTACTGGATTATTGATAGGGAATGTATTCCTTAGGATTGAATGAGTATTGGATAATTAGATTGGTTATTGATTATTGAACTGAACTAGTTTTGGATTTTTTATTATTGATGAATGAGTACTTAGGATTGAGTATTAATGATTGATAAGTATTGATTATTGATTTGAAAATGAGTAGCGCCTCAAGTGTTTTGAAATAAATTTTGAAAAATTTATTCTGATTTTCGGCAAATAAAAGTGGGGCGTTACAAAAATACCCTTAATGAATGTATCTTTTTTTTTAGTCATTAGATTGTTTGATCTAATGGTTGAGATTTATTCTTATTTCTTTCATTGAACATCATTCTTGATATGGCACATTAGAGTGACACGGTCCACTCGGTAAATATTCAGCTTGGTTCTTTATGAAATGGGTCGGTTCGAGGGAGGTTAATGACTCACTAATTAGTTTGGCCAAGTATGGGCTGCTCGACCCATGGACGAAGGTGGTTTGCTCGGCCCATCTAAGTTGGAGCGTAATACGTTTGGTATGTTCGCGAGCCTAAATAGTATGGACCAGTAGAGAGTATGGGACACGTGTGGGTCAAAGAATAAGGAGAACATGACCGATCGGATAGAGGGTGGAGGAAACGTAAGGGAGAAGCTAATAAATTAGGTATAAATAGGTGAATCACGAGGATGGTAAGATATAACATCACAAACCCTAAATATTTATACTGCGCTCTTCTTGTAACCCTATTAACTTAAGCATCGGAGGTCTACCTCTGGGAACATCCCCGGCATCTTTTGCAGGTTTGCGGTAGCTTAAGCAGTGGAGGGACTTGAGGAGCCGGCTCAAGGTGCACGAGCACATCAATTAGCGACGTCTGTGGGATTGTCTTAGATCGTGTGACGTGCAACAAGTTTATAATAGCAGAGACTTGACATGAGATTAGAGAAAATATTCGATAGCAGTGCACATTTGGGGTACTACCCTAAAACGGGCCAAAAGATCATGGTTCATAAATTAACATCATAACAGTGATTAATGAGACAACCATAGATGTGACAGAAATAGAGTTGGGAGAATAAGCAACATTCAACATCATCACAAAAGTCTAAGAAAACCGTAAATCTGGACGACAGAGCCCTAATTAGCGACGGCACTGTGCTCGGTCTGAAAGAGTATACCATTCTCCTCGGTCTGATGCATCTGCTCGGTATTGAACAGCTCGATGTTGAGTTCAGTAGGGGTGACCTCGGCGTCCGTCTCAGTTTGTTTTTCTCCATCATCGGCCTTAGCATCTGCAGCTTTCTTTGCCGCTGCAACTTTATTTTCCTCTTCAAGAACCTAAATAGTATTCTCAAGAACCGGCTCCCACCATGGATAATCAAGTGAGAGGCTAGAGTCCCCGGCCCATCCTTCCGGATCAGGAAGTTCTTTGATCAACTCGGCTTCATCATAGCCATCTAATTTACCCGTGGTCTGGGCTTGTTAGAGAGCCCGGGTGGCCCCAATGAACATTTATTGCAGCGCAGCCGGCTTGAGTTGGGCCAGGAACGACATTGAGTCGTGGTATAGGTCGAGCAGTTCCTCCCGGAACACCTCGAGAAACTGGGTACCGCAAGACGACACGAGGAGGTTATCGAGAGTCTCCTGTTTGGCCGCAGCTTCTTTAGTGGCTGATTCTTGCACGGCCATTTCGATTTCCGATTGAAGTGTGATGACCTCTTGTTGGTGGTGGGTAACGACCAGCTCCAATGATTTGATTTTTGCGTTAGCTATTTTAAGCTCGGCCTCCAGCTTCTTGTTTTTGGTCACTTTGGCTTCGAGTGTTGCCTTTATTTTGTGATGCTCGGCGGCGGAAAGAGCTTCACCAGTTATGGCCTCATGAAGGAAGCCAACAAGACACGAATTAAGCTGCAAATTGAGAAATTACAGTCGATGTATGTGCGGCAATATGAAAACGATGCATGTTACGAAATACATTTACCTCTGCAAGATGCTTCATGCAATATTCGGCCCGGACCTTACCATCTCCTCCCCAGCGATTAGCTTTATTACCCGGAAAGATGGAGAGCAGGTACGAGGATTGTGCCAAACGGTCCGGATGGGTGGCAAACGCTGAAGGTTGTGGGATGGATGAGGATGTATCCGTCTTGGGCGATGGGTTATCCACTTCGCTTGGCCCTTTGTGCTTTCGTGAGCCGGGCACAATTTTCCTCAAGAGATCAATATCCGACCGGTGACCGGGCGATGGAGGTCGATCGAAGGTGTTTTTTCCAGCAGTAGAAGGTCGTGCTCGTTTTCATTTCTCCGTCGGTTTGTTAACGGCACCGGATACGAGTATATCTGCAAACATGTAACTAATTCATTAGTGCATAACATATATTATCAGACCTGACTCAATCATATTAGTAAAAAATTATGAATGTATACTATAAGACATTTATACCTAAGTCAAACGGTTCGACTCTTTTATTAGTGAGCTTGTAATACGAGCGGAGCTTGTCTGGAATAGTTAGCTTCTTGATTTCATAAGGGGTTCTATTCTATTTGGCTATAAGCTCGTTGAACTGGGCTACTTTCTTCGGTGGTGTTTCCTTTTCGATATGGGTCAGCCATTCCGGCGTGGATTTAAAAGTGCCGTTAATCAGTTAAGTTAACAGTCTGAGCATAGTCAATAGTAATTGTTTATATTATTTTCAGTTTAGCAGGCATCAGCACTACCTTTCAGTTCAGCCATTCAGGTGGGGACTCAGACTAAGTACTACATTGTTTATAATTACGCTACCATGTTCGAGGTATGTATATTCAGTATCCGCTCGGAATGGTCGTCGGTCCATTCTGGGTTCTAGTGGCCCTAGTCTGCCCACTAGAGTGTGCACATGGTGTCCGGTTCGCCGGCAGATGTTCAGTTCAGATGTGACTTATGTCACTACGTGGCTTATGTCACGAGATCAGTTATCAGTTACGTGACTCATGTCGCGAGTTCAGACCGGTATCAGATTCAGTTC
>CACSLK010034236.1:5464436-5482994 GCA_902706635.1 Striga hermonthica | reverse complement strand
GGTGCTGCACGGTTTAAGTAACGGATGAGGAGCGATCGCGCGAGGGAAGGGGAGAACGTGCGCTGAGGTTCACCAAAGAATCGGAACTGAAATTTCGATCTTCCTGAGATTAAAGGAGACTCGGTCGCAAGGGAAGAGAACTGAAGACTCAGCAAATTGATCTTTTTGGGCCAAAAGAGAGAAAAAAAGGGTTTGTTGCCAATGGGCCACTGGCCAATTGGACTACATACAATATTAGATATTGGATCCTCTTAAATAACATAGTAAAAGGGTTGGAATAAAATTCCAATTGAGACGAGGCCCATATCCGAGGAGTAATATCGAACAATTCTCTTGACGACGAAAAAATAAATCAATATGGAATATTTATATTTATAATACACACAATATTTTTAAAATAATATTAATAATAATAAAATATGCATTTAGACAAATAATTACAATTTGACAAATAATAATAATAATAATAATAATAATAATAATAATAATAAAGACAATTAATATTAGCAATAATTAATAATCATTCCCAAATAATCCACAATAAAACGGGGTATTACACCATCTCCATTATATCGAGCAGAAAAGACCAGGACGCAGCTAAACCGAACCTCCCCTCTTCTCTCGGCCATCAATCCGCCACCATCAACGAACACGATGCCCGATCTCCATGGAATCCGACCTTCCCCCAAAAATTCGGCAGCAATCCCCGCACATCTTCCTCCACTCCAAGCCCTAATTTTCCACCTATTTAAGGGGACCTCCAATCATCTGCCACTCTTATTTTCCTCCCTCCGTAAAAGTTCACATAAAATTTGCCCAATTGTTCCGGCCACGACGAACGACGAGGTCGACCGTCAATATCGAGTCACGATCCGACCTCTGATGCCGTCTGTTGAGTCGCGGCCTTCTCCAACAAAACCGAGCATCAATTTCCGGCGAAAAGGCCAATACACGCAGATGACCGCGAGCCAGTTTTTCATGGCAACCAGTTCCGAACATGAGTAGTGCGCCGCAACCTTGAGCCCAACTTCCAGCGAGTCCCAGGCGTCTGGGCCAACGTCAATTGGATTAGCGCGGCGGGCTAAGCAGCAGTCAGCGACGAGACTTTTTATTTTAGCAGCATCAACGGGGTTCTGAGCACCCGAGGTCGAGCTCTTTCAGCAGCCGAGCGAATCTGAGCACACCCAGTTCGAGGAATTTTCCAGCACCGTGAATTGTCCAGGGTTGGAAGCAAGTTGTAGCAAGTCGAGCTATTTCGAGAGCACCGAGCCCCTATTCCTTCCTTCTTTATTTATTAACCGAGAAAGGTAACAAAGATTGTACCCTTATAGCATTCAGAATGGCTGAGTTATGTTCTTTAGTATGCCTTCTTTTAGTTTTATTTTATATTATTTTATTTGGCATGCTTAGGACTGGTTAACTGAGGCTTGGTTGTGAAGTCCTGGTGTCGAGACTTTGTCATTTATTGCTAAGCTTTGACATTAGTGTAGCATGTTGTTTATGAGCTTTTCGTGCCATGTCAGAGTTGTGTTAGTAAGACCTTTTGTTGTGATGGTTGAAGTTTTAAGAAAAGAGAATTTAAGGGAGGCTGGTTGTATGTTTCATGCCGTGGTTGTGGCCTTTTGGTGCTGAATTATTATGAAGTGTTTAGTCGTCTAAGAAAGAGTATTTTTATCAGAGTTATCAGATCAGTTCTTAAGCTTACCTATTGTAGTGTAGCATGCTAGAAATTGAAAAGAAAAGAAGTATGTTTCATGTTTGAGAAGATCTTATGGCAGAGTTAATGTGCTATTTTTGTAGGCTAAATTGTGGCATATTTTATGGTAAGATGCTGTCTAAATTCAATGATAAAAGCTTTTTTGTTTACGCCCTAATTTTAATGCATAAGAAAGGCGTGTTTTATTTTGCTTGTGGGCCTTATTATGATCAAGTGATGAACCTCTGTTTTAGTATTTAAATAATGAAAATTGTGAGTTCCATCATGTTTAGTTCATTTGAGAATCAGTTATGAGTCATGCCTAAGCTTTAAGAAGAGAAGAGCATGTATTTTGTGTTGTTTTTTCCTTGAAAGGTTGCGTAAATGGCTGAGATGTTTTTATATGTTGAATTGTTTTCATTTTCAGAGTATTAATATCAGTTTATAGGCCTTATTAGAGTTATGTGAGAGTTAGAAAAATTTATGTGCTTTATTTTCTTTTACTTGCCTTAATTGTCTTATTTGCATTATGCGTTTAATTTTTCTTTCTCTTTACATGTCTTTGTTCTTGTTTGCCTGAATGTATTATCTGTCTTATTAGCTTGTTTGTCGCCACCTTTAATAATACCGAGAAAAAAATTATTTAAATTGTAGATTTTGAGGAGTCGAATCTCGAGAATTGTCCCGAGTGACGTCTGCTACTCTTCATGTGCACTTTTTTCTCACATCATCAGTTATCAGGTGGGGGTTCTGTACTATGGTTTATTCTTTATAAACATGTGGTAGATAGTTTTTATATGCATGTGATTGTGGGTCGGTGGGCCGAATGTGAGTTGTGAACTATTACCATGGCGGCTTGAAATAAGAGTCACTAGGTCGGGTAATTATCAGTTAAGTTTTCTACTAGCGGGACTGGGTAATGCCAATGGCACTAGTAGAGTTATTTATTAGCGGGATCGGTTGATGTCGAATGCACTAGTAAGTAACCATACCGACGTTCATGAACTTACGTTAACGGCGTATAATAGCTAATTAGCTGGGTAAATTATGGAGGCTTGAAATAAGAGTCACTAGTCTGAATTTACCTGGAGGTTTGAAGTCGGGATGACATCAGTCAGTAATGAGACAATAAGCTTTGCATGTTCATGTGATTATTATACTATTTGTGTTTATGCTGAATTGATGCATAGTAAGAATTTTACCACTGAGCCGAGAGACGGTGCTCACCCCTTTGTTTTTCAGGATTGATCGAGTTGGCGGCGGACACGAGAGGACGGGCGTGGTCGTCTTTAGTTATGTTTATATTTCTGTAAACTCTGTTGAAATTTATATTCAAATTGGAACGTTTGAATTACAAATTAATTATATGAAACATGTATATTTTGAAACGCTTATTTATGTTTTGAATGTCTTGATAGAAATATTAGATTTTGAGTAATGCCCGTTAAACAAATTTTTATAATGATTTGCAAAAAATAATAATAATAATAATACTCTGGTTTTTAGAAAAATATTCGCTATTTTATCTTTTAAATAACGGGGCGTTACAGTTTGGTATTAGAGCGGGTCTATGGTTCTGTAAACTTGCAAATTTTTAGCTAAAAGCTTTAAAAGTTAAAGAATTTTTGAAAAATTTTCGAAAGGTTTTAAGTTCAGACCACCTGCCTTTCTAGAGCCTTTCATGCAGGTGATTACATTCTTGTCACACTCCCACCACTCATCAAACTTTTTATACCACTTTATGGTGGTGGAAGAACAATGCCTCTCGCAGATGGCACGACCAATTATGCTTGATGAGAGTACCTTTCAATAGGTTGAAGGAAGATAGCCTTTCATTAGGCTCCGTACAGTCTTATCGACGGGGACAACTGTTCGAAGAGTGCACCAACGAAGGTTACACATAATCACTTACACCCTCTAACCCTAGCACTTAGCTACCCTCTAGAGTTATAGTCCGTGAACCTTGGTACTGCAACACTCGACTTGCTCGACTATTGGAACATTGTATAAACATGGGTACTATGCAAGCTACTTAACTTCATTCAATGCATAGATAATTAAAGAGGATTAATAAAGTAGAACTTCCCCCACCTTTTCAGTAGAATGCTCGTCTTAGACTTGAACTTGAAAGAAATCTCGAGGGCTCGACTCCTCGTAAAACTACATTCATTGGGGTCATGTCTTAGTGTCTTAACATAGAACTTATTCTTATACTTATACTTAAGCTTTGGAAAACTTTGCTCGCTTGGCTTCGCCTTGCTTGCATTCTTTTGAAAACATTCTTACTTAAATCTTGGAATAATTGAATCCTTAGCTTGCTTACTTAAGGACACTCTTTTAATCATCTACGGTTCATAATGATCTCACTCGATGCTTTACAGCTCATACATGTCACATAAGCATGCTTAATAGACTTAAGAACCATTTAAACAAATATACTTAACACTTGACAAAACTTGGCATGCGCTGCATTTTTAAAATGAGCATATCTTTCAACATACAAATCGCATTAACATGATTCAAGTCTCATATTTCTCCTAAGACATGGTACTACAACGTTTATTTAGCACTCAAAAGCGAATAAGGTCATATACATGGTCCGAAACCGACAAACATTCAAGGCTCAAATGCTGTCCAGAAATTAAAATAAATCCATGCGCGGTTTTACGAAAATAGGCATCATGCACTACTCGGACCATATTTTGGAATGATTCTAGAACCACATGAAAGCTAACACACAGAACTACAATTTCAATGAATACCTCAGGTTCATTCGAGCACATTATCATATCATAAACACACCATACATCCAAACCTAACTGCAACCCGGATTTAGGAAAAACTGCTCGCGCAACAATTTTTGTAAAAATCATAACTTATTCGTTTTATGTCGAAATTGCACGATTCCAAAGTTTATGTAAACAAAACTGAACGAACTACATATCTTATGAAGAACTAGAAAGCCGAAAACACAGTCTCAGGGGCCTAAACTTCTTCCGAACAGACAGCACAAAAACAGCAATTCACATGCGATCATGACACTTGTTTCCGAACTTCATAATATCTCGAAAGCAACTTAAAGCATCGATTTTAGGCACGTTTATCACATACTAAGGCACGATTATCACATAACAAAAACATGATTAAAACACATAATTTAACAACTCAATCCATACTTTAAAAATCCGAAAAAACGCAACAACTCAATTAATTCTTTCGAAAGCCCGGCCAGACTCCGACCAACTCCAACTCAACAATAACTTAACAATAACTCGACTTAAGCAAGCGTAAGAGGTTCAATTATCTACTTTAAGTACATTAATAATTCTTTCGAAATTAATCGAATTCATAATAACAGTCCAAGAAGGTCAAGGCTTAGGGTTTTACCGCTCGAATAAAAGAACAATGGTAGGGTTCGAAAGAGGCTCGAATGAAGGCTCGGTGAACTCGGTCGCTCTTGTTTGGGCTCGCCAGAATCGCTGCGAAGGTGGAGGTGGCGGCTTGCTGCGGTTCGGCTCACGGTGGCTGCTGCTATGGTTGACGCTCTGACGGAACTCGACGGCTACGATGGGTACTCCGACGGAACTCCACGGGTCCCGACGGCAATGGAGCTGTGATGGCTACGTTGAAGGCCGCGATGGTGGTGCGCGGTGAAGCTTTGCGGTTCGACTGTGTACGGAAGAGGAAGTTGCGGTGGCTGTGGCGGGGCTGCTTGGTCTGCGGTGGCTGGGGGTTGGTTCACGGTGGCCGCGCGCGAAGGTGGGCTATGGCGGCGCTGCAACTGGTGGTGGCCTGCTACTGGGACGATGAAGATGGTGAGATGATTGGACGATGAATGGTGGCTGCGAATGGTGATCGACGATGGTGCTGATGAAGGAGCTTCGGAAAAATAATTGCGAGAGAGAGAGGTCGAGAGAGATAAAATAGAGATTGTGAGGTAATGATAGGTATTTGTAACATGTGGGATTTTGATTCCGTATGATATAAGAACTCTTGATCAATAGGACTAGGAAACTGATAAAATTGGGATTCTTTCTGGCTTGGATGAGAAATAAAATATCGTAGGGTCTTGAACTTTCATCAGGCGTAAAAAAATTGGACTGTTATTTTGAGCTCAGTTTATCATCTTAATAATCATTATCTTCATTAATTAAAATTATATTAAATAAATTAAGTCATTTCATAAATAACAATTATATCATCATTATTGCATTTTATATTTAGGAAAATTAAATAGATGAGGACATCTAAATAATTCCCTTTTTAATCATTAACTTGATAAATAAATGAGTGTGGACACTCACTTAATTATCACATAAAATCGAGCTTACAATAAAAATAAAAATAATTTTATAAATCATTAAATTAAACATAAATAATATCCATGAAAAATAATACTTAAGCATAAAATGAATGACATGAGTTTCGGGTGTTACAATCTACCCTTCTTAAAAATTTTCCGTCCCCGGAAAAAGTTCTTATTTCTAGAGTTCATCAACATATAAACAACTTAGTCTTCTAACTACTTCCAACACTTCCATTCGAGCCAAGCTCCTCCTCAGCTGGCTCCTCTTCAGTTGGGTCTTCTTTCGTGGTCTCCAATCCGGTCTCCAGTGGGATTTCCCTTTCTTCCCACAAGTTGCCTACTTTCAGAACTAAGTCGTAAAAGCTGACCACATCCTCCTTCTTTCGATTTCCATCTCCCATACCTTCAATCAATAGCTCTATATAGAGTCTATTGACATCGGCCTTCCACTCCAGTGGCAACACGGTGAGTAGCTTCTTGCAGCCATCCCAATGGGACAATGCATCTTTCTTGATCTTCCTATCCTTTCTCATTTTTCTTGCCTTTTCCCATAAATCGAGTATCTCCTGGACGTTTGCCCCGACCGAATTCTGAGAGTCATAGTCATACCGCTGGAACTCACGAATTTTCCGAGACATGGCACAGCCCGGTCCTAGCATGGTTTGCGTGGCTCAGATGATCGCCATCAAATTAACATAACGACATTACATGCATGTTCACATAGAACATTAAAAAATGATCATAATCCAAAAAAAAATATTATCCCAAAATTCAATAATCCAATCAATGCGAAAATGAAATAAAACAATATCCCATGCAACAAAAGTACTAGTTTAAAAAAATCCAATCTAGAAGTCAAACAATTCAAATAGTAGAAGACAATTATTTCGGCTCCCTCTTCATTTCTTCCTCATAATGAGCCAATGTGTAGACCCTCGCTGGAGCTCTTTCCCCAAGCCTCCCTTGTCTTGCCGGAGGCAAGTTCTGCTGTGGTGGTGGTGGCGGTTGATCGATTCCTGGACAATTTACCCTCAAGTACCCATGCTTCTTGCAACGAAAACATATGTTATGTTCCAAAAGACACTCACCTCGGTGCCTCTTGCCATAATGGTTGCATTCCTGCCTATCCACGGCAGGCACTTGCCGTTGAAGAGCTTGGCCACCTTCTTCTTTTTTCTTTGGATGTTCAAACTTTCTCTTTTTGTGACTGCCCGAAGTTTGAGCCTCCATGACCTGAGTGGCCTCTCTTTCCATCTTGAAGCTTGCCTCGATCTGTTGGGCTCTACCTACGGTTTCGGCATAGGGCAGGTCTCCGTGGCTCGCCACCAAGTGTCGGATGGAAGGTTTCAAACCCTTTATAAACTTCTTAGCTCTCTTTTCGTCCGTGTCTACCAAGTGCTCTACGAAGTAGCTCAGCCTAGTGAACTCCCTCTCATAGTCATCCACCGTTAAGCTTCCTTGAGTCAGGTTCCAGAATTCGCTCTCAAGTTGTTCGCGGTAGTGTTGAGGATAATATTTCTCCGCCATAATCTCCTTAAGTCTTTTCCATGTCAAGTTCGTGCGATCGTCTGCCGGCTTCGTCCTCCAATAGGTGGTCCACCACCTCTTAGCATCCTCCCTCAGTTGGTATTGACCGCACGATATCTTCTGCTCATTTGTGCAACCCAACACCTCAAAGATATCTTCCATTGTCATGAACCACTCATCTACATGTGTCGGTCCTTTTTTTTCCCAGTGAAGATTGGCGGATCCATCTTTCGGAAATGTCCCATCATCTTAGCCTGATCCATGCCGGTGGCCAGTGGCACCACATTTTGATTTCCTCTTGCCATTTCTGGAAGATACTAGAGTTAATCATTTGCTTCTAAGCTCACTACGTTTGATCATCTCTAGAGTTCGAATCCTTTCATGGATAGAATCTTAAGCCCCAACTCATGTTATTCTATTATGCGTGTAATATTAACTTTAATTCAAAATAACTTACCTCGGAGTTGGCATGATGCGACGGTGGCGAGTGATCAATTTCTTTGAAACATTTTAAAAATAATTTACGAGTCTACAGAACAATAAACTCGCTCTGATACCAAACTGTAACACCCCGCTTTTCGTACATTGAATTTCTAGAATAAATTTTTCTTTTTATAAAACTTTTGAAAACTTTACTTGGAACTCAGGGTGCTACTTACTTTGAAAAACGTTTCATACATAATCCTTTCATAACCATAAAACTTTTCATGAACATAAACATTTCATACGTGAACATAGAACATTTCATACATGAACTTTTCCTGAACATGAACATTGAACATGGCGTTGCCTTGAGAACTTACACTTTAACTTGACATGCATGAACCATGACTTATTTCATAAAATAAACTTTACATAGCAGAAGTTTTTAAAACATAAATATCATAAACATTTAAACATGTGACCACCCTCGCCATCGCTCCATTGCCAGCTCGCCAAAACCTGGGTGTGGAAAACAAATGGGGTGAGCATTTCCACTTATTCCGTGAGAGATCCCTTTACGTTATCATCCTAATCAGTTAAAGCATGAAATCGTTTTTGTATACTTCACATAGTCATGAGCTCCCGACGAGTGGTGACCCACAAGTCAAAAGACTTTCTTGCTTCGACAACACTATTAGACAACTAAACACTAGAGCCTTTGCATGCAGGTGATGACATTCCTGTCACACTCCCACTACTCATCAAACTTCTTATACCACTTTATGGTGGTGGAAGAACAATGCCTCTCGCAGATGGCACGGCCAATTAGGCTTGATGAGAGTACCTTTCAATAGGTTGAAGGAAGATAGCCTTTCATTAGGCTCCGCACAGTCTTATCGACAGGGACAACCATTCGAAGAGTGCACCAACGAAGGTTACACATAATCACTTACACCCTCTAACCCTAGCACTTAGCTACCCTCTAGAGTTATAGTCCGTGAACCTTGGTACTACAACACTCGACTTGCTCGAATGTTGGAACATTGTATAAACATGTGTACTATGCAAGCTACTTAACTTCATTCAATGCATAGATAATTAAAGAGGATTAATAAAGTAGAACTTCCCCCACCTTTTCAGTAGAATGCTCGTCTTAGACTTGAACTTGAAAGAAATCTCGAGGGCTCGAATCCTTGTAAAACTACATTCATTTGGGTCATGTCTTAGTGTCTTAACATAGAACTTATTCTTATACTTATACTTAAGCTTTGGAAAACTTTGCTCGCTTGGCTTCGCCTTGCTTGCATTCTTTTGAAAACATTCTTACTTAAATCTTGGAATAATTGAACTCTTAGCTTGCTTACTTAAGGACACCCTTTTAATCATCTACGGTTCATCATGATCTCACTCGATGCTTTACAGCTCATACATGTCACATAAGCATGCTTAATAGACTTAAGAACCATTTAAACAAATATACTTAAAACTTGACAAAACTTGGCATGCGTTGCATTTTTAAAACGAGCATATCTTTCAACATACAAATCTCATTAACATGATTCAAGTCTTATATTGCTCCTAAGACATGGTACTACAACTTTTATTTAGCACTCAAAAGCAAATAAGGTCATATACATAGTCCGAAACTGACAAACATTCAAGGCTCAAATGCTGTCCAGAAATTAAAATAAATCCATGCGCGGTTTTACGAAAATAGGCATCATTCACTACTCGGACCATATATTTGTATGATTCCAGAACCACATGAAAGCTAACACACAGAAATACAATTTCAATGAAGACCTCAGGTTCATTCGAGCATATTATCATATCATAAACACACCAAACATCCAAACCTAACTGCAGCCCGGATTTAGGAAAAACTGCTCGCGCAACAGTTTTTGTAAAAATCATAACATATTCGTTTTAAGTCGAAATTGCACGATTTTAAAGCTTACGTAAACACAACTGAACGAACTACATATCTTATGAAGAACACGAAAGCCGAAAACACAGTCTCAGGGTCCTAAACTTCTTCCGAACAGACAGCACAAAAACAGCAATTCACATGCGATCATGACACTTGTTTCCGAACTTCATAATATCTCGAAAGCAACTTAAAGCATCGTTTTTAGGCACGTTTATCACATACTAAGGCACGATTATTACATAACAAAAACATGATTAAAACACATAATTTAACAACTCAATCCATACTTTAAAAATCCAGAAAAATGCAACAACAATCAATTCTTTCGGAAGCCCGGCCAGGCTCCGACCAATTTCAACTCAACAATAACTTAACAATAACTCGACTTAAGCAAGCGTAAGAGGTTCAATTATCTATTTTAAACACATTAATAATTCTTTCAGAATTAATCGAATTCATAATAACGGTCCAAGAAGGTCAAGGCTTAGGGTTTTACCGCTCGAATATAAGAACAATGGTAGGGTTCGAAAGAGGCTCGAATGAAGGCTTGGTGAACTCGGTCGCTCTCGCTTGGGCTCGCCAGAATCGCTGCGAAGGTGGAGGTGGTGGCTTGCTGCGGTTTGGCTCACGGTGGCTGCTGATACGGTTGACGCTCCGACGGAACTCGACGGCTACGATGGGTACTCCGACGGAACTCCACGGGTCCCGACGGCAATGGAGCTGTGACGGCTACGTTGAAGGCCGCGATGGTGGTGCGCAGTGGAGCTTCGCGGTTCGACTGTGTACGGAGGAGGAAGTTGCGGTGGCTGTGGCGGGGCTGCTTGGTCTGCGATGGCTGAGGGTTGGTTCACGGTGGCCGCGCGCGAAGGTGGGCTATGGCGGCGCTGCAATTGGTGGTGGCTACTGGGACGATGAAGATGGTGAGATGATTGGACGATGAATGGTGGCTGCGAATGGTGATCGACGATGGTGCTGATGAAGGAGCTTCGGGAAAATAAATGCGAGAGAGAGAGGTCGAGAGAGATAAAATAGAGATTGTGAGGTAATGATAGGTATTTGTAACATGTGGGATTTTGATTCCGTATGATATAAGAACTCTTGATCAATAAGACTAGGAAACTGATAAAATTGGGATTCTTTCTGGCTTGGATGAGAAATAAAATATCGTAGGGTCTTGAACTTTCATCTGGCTTAGGAAAATTGGATTGTTATTTTGAGCTCAGTTTATCATCTTAATAATCATTATCTTCATTAATTAAAATTATATTAAATAAATTAAGCTATTTCATAAATAATAATTATATCATTATTATTGCATTTTATATTTAGAAAAATTAAATAGATGAGGACATCTAAATAATTCCCTTTTTAGTCATTAACTTGATAAATAAAAGAGTGTGGACACTCACTTAATTATCACATAAAATCGAGCTTACAATAAAAATAAAAATAACTTTATAAATCATTAATTTAAACATAAATAATATCCATGAAAAAATAATACTTAAGCATAAAATGAATGACATGAGTTTGGGGTGTTACAGGGCTAGATGATAATAAGAGTGACACGGTCCACCCGGTAAATATTCAGCTCGGTTCTTTATGAAATGGGTCGGTTCGAGGGAGGTTAATGACTCACTAATTAGTTTGGCCAAGTATGGGCTGCTCGGCCCATGTACGAAGGTGGTTTGCTCGGCCCATCTAAGTTGGAGCGTAATACGTTTGGTATGTTCGCGAGCCTAAATAGTATGGCCCAGTAGAGAGTATGGGACACGTGTGGGTCAAAGAATAAGGAGAACAGGAACGATCGGATGGAGGGTGGAGGAAGCGTAAGGGAGAAGCTAATAAATTAGGTATAAATAGGTGAATCACGAGGATGGTAAGATATAACATCACAAACCCAAAATATTTAAACTGCGCTCTTCTTGTAACCCTACTAACTTAAGCATCGGAGGTCTACCGCCGGGAACATCCCCGGCGTCTTTTGCAGGTTTGAGGTAGCTTAAGCAGTTGAGGGACTTGAGGAGACGGTTCAAGGTGCACGAGCACATCAATTCTCATCGGAACGCGAGTCTATATATATATATGAAAATGTTGAGTTCAAGTGAAAAAGGTACTCAGTGAAAGAAATAAAAATAGATCATAGTTATTAGATCGGCTCATCTAATGGCTGAAAAAGAAAGCCAAAATTATACAATCATTAAGGTCATTATGGATATTTACTTACACACCAATTATACACCACATTAATGGGCCTCACCCCAAATTAATATGTTCCCATTCTCCACATGGCACACTCAATTTGTCACCCACCCATCTTCTCTCTCTCTCTCTATCTATCTCTCTCTCTCACGCATACACATATACACACAAACACAAAAACATACACACACACACACACACATTACATACAGTGCATACCCATGCACACAACACACACGCACACAACACACAATCGTCGGCGGAACCTTCAGCCATCCGTACTCGCTGCCACCGTCGTCACGCTGTTGCCGCCGTTAATACTTTGCCTCTGTCATGCCTCCGTCTCCATCGTCGCCGCGCCACATCCACCACCGCCGATCCTTCTCGGCAAATTCATGTCGTTTTCTCCATCACTGCAGCAAACACACGCACAATCGACCGCCCATACTTGTGCTTGTCACCTCCAACTATGAGCAACAGATTCAGACTTTCGTCTTCCGCTCACAGCCGATTTCGTCCAAGAATACCTCCACTTCTCATCGGTCTAATAAGGAATTAATCGATATCCGGAAGCAGCGCACATCGAGGCTGACGTCTTTGAGCCGCAGCGACTCTATTTTCTCGATGTGTCCTGATTCTCCCAACTATCGACTCTGTCGCCGACTTTAAGGAATGGCGGCAACCCGTCGAGATCCATTGTCATTTTGGGGCTGGACTGGAGCATTCGCCGATGCCGGTATCGGGGACAACTCAAAAACCTTTTGGATATAGGGCTTTCAATTGGGAAATTTGATCGTGATGCCACTGATACATTAACCTCGACATCTTTCCATAACTGCCATGATTTTTCCAAAAAGGTATTAGTCACTACGATTTCGGTCTTGATGCCACTGATACATTAACCAGACATCTTTCATTATTGCCATCGTCCTTCCTCAAAGTAATCAAGCTATGGAATGTCACATAATGTACCTTGTTTTGAACAAATTTCTTCGAAGAAAAATTTTCAAAACTACCTTTGTTCTAAAATCTAAGGACTACACAAATTGGATTAATCAATCCTAACATTTATTTGACTTCTAAATTCTTCGACCTACAAAAGGTCATTTTAGTGATTTTAGCTACCAAATATAATTTGTAAGTCTGATAGTTTAATCCATTCCCAAAGAACCCATAAATTCAATGGCAATCCACCTTTGAATTACTAATGCCAAAACTCCCAACACTAGATGCCAAAATAATGTAATGATTCATTTGTTGAAGGATCTTTCTTCTTATTGGTTTTGGTTGACGTGTTTCTTATTTCATCTTTTGCACTGTGAGACATATTGGTTCACTGAGTCTACACATTGTCTACCCTCGTACCAAATGAATAAAGCATCCCGTTTTTACCCTATACCCAATTTAGAAACTGAACACGAGTTTTTTCTAAAGCATGGCACGCAAAGAAAATTACTCATAAATCAAAACTTCTATAGTAACCTCTTTCTGAGATATTTTGGCTCCTTTGTATTTACAAATTGTCCAGCCTTGTACCAAATGGATAAAAAATTTCGTTCTTCAAAA
Source organism: Striga hermonthica (assembly GCA_902706635.1). Lineage (NCBI taxonomy): Eukaryota > Viridiplantae > Streptophyta > Magnoliopsida > Lamiales > Orobanchaceae > Striga > Striga hermonthica. Next base: position 5,469,344 of record CACSLK010034236.1, on the reverse strand, counting down.
CAAAAAATATAACATCTATACCCAATTTAGAAACTGAACATGAGTTCTTTCTAAAACTTGGTACATAACGACAATTACTCATTAACAAAAATTTCTATAGAGAACTCCCACTGCAATAGTTGCCACTTCCGTATCAAAACCCATTCTAGATGTTAATCTACCTATCACGTGTAGATTGGTTTCCTGGAACCTTTTTACATAATTAGTGATTACGTATCTATCATCAGGTACTGATAGATAACAACACTAAAAATATTTCGACTTTTTAGTGATTAAGATTTACCTTCCTTGTCTTAAGGATAGGACATTTCATTTTTCTATGTTCATTTTGCTTAGACCAGATACACATGTCATTCGGCTTGTATTCTTCGGCAAAACAAGACACTATCTAAGTTCTATTTCTAATCATGTTTGAACAAGTAAATTACCTTTGAGAATTACGGACAACAGATTGAAAGACATTTTGAATTTCTGAGATCATGCAAACATAGTTTTACTCAGTCAAGTGTTTCGAATTTAACATCAAATATTGATCCCTTGAAAATAATTTTCAAATAAATTCACCGACACCTCAAAACACCAAATCCCCGCAGGCCACGGTGGTATGGGCGTCTACGGTTCATACCATCGCAATAGGAGGGTGTAAACCCGTTAATTAACATTTGTCCCAACAACACTTAATTAAAAGTCGGTCCACCTTTTGGCCAGTACTTAGATAAATACTTACCCCGGTGGTGGACATTCATTACTAAAAGTACTTTAAGTGTAACCCATTACTAGATACTAAGTTCACTATCAAAATTATACGTCCGCCGATGGACGACCCGTACGCTTTTAAAATAGCTTCATATTACCATCCTGAAGGAGATCTATCCTTGTGAGCTGTGATTAAAAGTGTTTGGTATTGGAGGAAGACCCTAATGCCAACACGCATTATTTAATCACTTCATTGAGAGATCTATAGTGGAGGCTGTGGATACGATTTATTTCAATCCATTCACACTTAATATTTTATTTAAGGGATTTTCCTAAACATGCTCTTATAATTTAATTTACACATAAAGCAATTAAATCATATAAGAACATGCATAATTTAAAGCAATCATAAACGAGGAACTAAAATCCAACTCTCATGGTCATTTAATTATTCTCCAATCTTTCGGAAAAATGCAATCCTTGTCCTTGTTGAACTGCTTCTTCCTTTTCGGGACTTGGAATTTCCTTTTTTGCCGTGATCCCACTTTTCTTCTTGAACAAGTAGTCATCGGGAAAGTCACCATCGGGTCTCCACTGTTGGCGTATGCCTACTGCCGCAATCCCCAGCACTTCTGTCGACCTGGGTCCATGCGTATCCGTCTGTAAATACCTTGACAATGCTCATACTTGGCAGCAATCTGCCTACGAGTATGTGTAACACCCCGCTATTTCATGAAATCCAGAGTGCGCTTTTTCACAAATTTTCTAAATAAATAAATAAAATATTTATTTTTCGAAAACTGATTCGGAATGTTACCGTAAAATCTGTCTTATTTCTGAAAACCGTTAATGTTTAATCTGATAATAAAAACAGTTATAAATATGTTAACCGACTAACGTCGGTCAAAGCTGATTTAACGTACTGAAACTGTAGCAGAAACATTAGCGTAGCCAAAACATAATATGTACATATAAACAAATGTCCTGAACTGTTCGCCAGCTCACTCCTCGTCTCCAACTCTGCGACCTGAAAAACATGAAAAATGTGGGGGCGTGAGCACTAATACACTGTGCTCCGCAGAAACTCATACTAAAGTAAACAGTGAAAATAATAACAATATCATGATCCTGGCATATATAACTGAACTGAAACTGAAACTGATATCTGCTACCGGTACTGTATAATCTGATACTGATCTCATGATATAAATCACCTGACTGATAACTGAACATCTGCCGGCATAGCCGGACACCATGTGCACACTCTAGTGGGAAGATTAAGGCCACTAGAACCCAGAATGGACCGCCGACCATTCCGAGTGGATACTGAACTGATAATACATACCTCAAACATCTTACCGTAATTATAATCATTAATACCCAGTCTGCGTCCCCACCTGATCCGTGAAAATAAAAGTTAGTGCTGACGACTGTATTTTCCTTAACAAAGAACTTGAACTTGAACTTGAACATGAACATGATTATTTATTAACAAAGGCTAGCTTAAAATTACAAGCTATTATTTTCCTTTATTAATAAAACTCGGGGTGTTACAATCCACCCTCCTTAAAACATTTCCGTCCTCGGAAATATTAAAACTGGACGTACAAGCTTAACATAAAGCTTATACTTATTGATTACATGATTTGAGAATTCAGTACTTTAATACTGAATAATGGATTTGATCTGAACTGAGGAGTCATCAATTCACAATTAAGTGAATTGTTAGATACTGCTGACTGAGAATGGACACTTTTCTGAAAGTGTTCCACTGATTATACATGACATTAAAAGCATAATACTTGAACGTACTAGTCATCTCCTGGTTGATTGTTGACCTTCGGTCTAAACGTTGACTGTGGAAGATCCCAGTCGTTGGTACACACAGAAGATTCCAGAGATACGCATGTGTACAAATGAGGATAACTAGCAATATCGGTAATTACCTTTCGTGAACATCTACTCGATAACGCGGCACATCGTTTGCAGCACATTGTAATGCGGCACACCTGCTCCTCAACAAGTGAGTGCGGCACGCTTGCATACAGCACCTGGCGAACATTGCACCTGCGTCGTCGACGTAGTCTGTGTAACTGATCATATCTATACCTCAAGCTAGTAACCTCAATGTACTATAATGCTAACTATCTGTAATCTCCCAGTGTGCTGTGACTCAGGCATGGCATCCTTCTCTTCTTGCAACATGCATCCTTGAATAGAAAGCCTCAGTTTGTCTTCACGGCGTTGTCTATTGTTGTTGATTGGCCCTTCTCCGTTGTACCTGCAAATCTTTACCTTTCCTGAGGTTCAACATAACCTTAAGAAAAGTCTATCATGAACTAATCTTTCCTTGCGATTTCTCAAATTTTCTGAATTTGAGAATCGAGGCACTGGACATACTTGAAATGACAGATAAGTCTTGTCTTATTAGACAGACTATCCTAAACGATGACATAACTGAATAACCCTGACTTGACTTTTACATGACTGAATCACCTTATCTTGAACTCTGAAAGCTATCCTGAGACAATTAAAATAGTCACCTCGGAATTTGGAACATGACATTTACTAACTTACTGTGGCTTGATAAGGTACGACTTCAAGTTTCCAGGTCAATTTGGATTACTGACTTGTATATCAGTCCCCCTTCTTTAACCCGGCTTGACAACTATTATACGTCGACCTTAATACATGAACATTGTCTTTGAATCGTGGACATTGACTCATGACTATGTACTGTATAGGGCTGCTCCAGTAGCAACTGGTCCCGCAAGTACAAAAGGAATAACTGATCTTGAACTTTGAAAACCATAACTTGGAATACCATGATTGGTGAAATTCATAACATGACTGACTTGAAAGATTGTTATTACATGAACTCATACTGTTTCGGTTCCAGCTTCAAGTCTCCATGGTATACTCAGCTGAGTGGCTCTTATTTCAAGCCGCCATGGTAAACCGGAATATTGACTCTTATATACTGGAAACCGTTACTATGACAATGGTTTGGAAAATATAACAACCTTTAGCATGAAAATCTTGCCCTGAACTTGATTTACTGACCTGACTTAGGAAAATTGAGCTTATTCCCTGATCTATCTCAAGGAATTCTTCCTCGGAACGTGCCAACTGGTTGGCAAAATGGGCAATTTTCGATAGAAAATGTCTGAGGAATATGATCACTAAGATTTGTATAACACAAGTGTTTACAAATCTCCTGACAAATTGCTAACTTAACTTGAATATATCTAGAATTGAATCTAGAGTTTTCAACTTAGCCCCTTTCTAAAGTTCTGAATTCTGATTCGAGCATCCTTACTGATGACATCATACTGATTATAGACATAGTAATTCGAAGCTGATCAATAAAGCACACTTATCACTTGACAAGTTGCTAAACATGATTGGGAAAATACTGACATTAAATCTTGAGTATACTGACTACTGATCCTGAACATGATTCGAGAATCTTAACTAAGTCATAACTGAGGAATTTCTGAGCATAGACATAGTAATTTGTTTATAACTTAAAAACATAAATCAGCACTTACCTGTAGTCGGCGAGGCGTGAGCGTGACGGTTCGGGTTTTTGCAAAATTTATGACTCGTGAAAATTTTTAGAGACGCAGAAACGTGCTCTGATATCAATTGTAACACCCCGCTATTTCATGAAATCCAGAGTGCGCTTTTTTGCAAATTTTCTAAATAAATAAATAAAATATTTATTTTGCGAAAACTGATTCGGAATGTTACCGTAAAATCTGACTTATTTCTGAAAACCGTTAATTTTTAATCTGATAATAAAAACGATTATAAATATATTAACCGAATAACGTCAGGTCAAAAGCTGATTTAACGTACTGAAACTGTAGCGGAAACATTAGCGTAGCCAAAACATAATATGTACATATAAACAAATGTCCTGAACCGTTCGCCAGCTCACTCCTCGTCTCCGACTCTGCGACCTGAAAAACATGAAAAATGTGGGGGCGTGAGCACTAATACATTGTGCTCCGCAGAAACTCATACTAAAGTAAACAGTGAAAATAATAACAATATCATGATCCTGGCATATATAACTGAACTGAAACTGAAACTGATATCTGATACTGATCTCGTGATATAAATCACCTGACTGATAACTGAACATCTGCCGGCATAGCCGAACACCATGTGCACACTCTAGTGGGCAGATTAAGGCCACTAGAACCC
>CACSLK010034236.1:5364933-5412884 GCA_902706635.1 Striga hermonthica | reverse complement strand
CCTTGTGATGCTGGTTTTGACCTTGTGTCATTTGGAGTTGTAAATCTTTAGTTATGAATTTTTAAAATATATGTGGCTGTAGTGATTTGTATCAACGTGATAAATTGAATTGTTGTCCAAAAAATATGTTGTTCCCTTGATGTGTTTCGATGTGGTGTTAAAATTTTATAATACTTGGAATCCATTTGCTAGGGTAAATGCTTAATTGAATATTTCTGTTTGAAACTTGTATAATTCATGGAAAATCAGTTCCTTAATGAAAATGCTAGAAACTCGATTTATATGCTCATTTGATATTGTTCTATGTAATGTAAAAATCAAAGGATTTATTGAATGCATTATGTTAAGTTTTTGTTGAAATATTGAAATCTGCTGAATCTTGCAATAATTTTCATAATTCGTGTGTTTGATGTTTTTACCTGAAAATTTTATATGTTGTTCCCAGCATCCAGAAGTTATTTGTATAAAAATTTTAGGTCTTAAACCATTCATTAGGTCGGACTTTAAATTCATACTTGTTTTTGTTGAAATCTTGTTTTAATTTTATAAAATCGCATGTTTAAATGATAGGGCTAAAACTTGGTCGTATTGACATACTTATTGATGTCAATTATTTGTTCAAATTTTAAATCAAAACTTGCTCATTTGCCTGGTCAACTAGCATATGTGGTTTACTATCGTATTTTGCAAAAACTAGTTCATCATGTTAAGTATGAATTTTTATATGATCTTTCATGAATCTTTACTTCATGTTGATGTTTTATATATGTTCGGAATATGGAGTTGAACCCTCGGGTGGATTTTTAGATAGCCCGATTAGTACCCCAGTTTTCAGACTTTTTCCCAAACTGTTGACCTAGTTGACCCCTTCGACTTTTGTTTGACTTGGTCAACCCTTATTTGAATATTATGTTAACTTCCCATAATTAGTTTCGAGTCGAGTCAGATGTTCCATAACTCCACGAGAATTTCCCATGAGCTATTTAGTCGACGTGTTCGACTAAGTTTGTGTGTTCGTTGGATTGGATTGTAATCGAGAGGTCATCTTGATTTCGTGTAGGTGTTTTTGAGGTGTTGACCTCACCACTTATTCGAGCCTCGTACTTGTGATTTGTCATTGCAATCTGGTGGGTACATTTATGTTGTATCTATAATTATTGCATCGTTATTTCGTATAAATGTTCGTTTCGATAGTTGTTGTATGCGTGAGAACCCTAGTCTAAGTGTCCCGTTGATAGTGCCTTTGATGAATGCATAAGCAGTGAGAGGTAACCTGCCCGTTGTATTCGGGAGGAGGACGCCCCGAAAAGTTGTATCTTGGGGGAGGGGGGTGAAACAGCTCCACTGTCTCTTGGAAAGAATCCCTCGCTCGTTGTACCCGGGGTAGGAAGGTTTCTGTTTACTCCTTGCTGATGTCTGATCGGAAGGTTGTTGTATGTAAATATGAGGTTTGCAATAGGGACGTGTAGGGAGTTAGAGCTTGGATTCTATGCATACTTTATTTATGGTTTTGATTCTTTATGCGAGATATACTGTGCGGTAATGGTGAGCATAATGGTTTCGCTCACCCCAATTGTTTTCCTCTTTGTCTCCTCTTCCTATCATTAGGTTGAGCATGGCTGACGGTGGCAGCGTGAAGACGATTGAGTAGTGGTCATTAGTTGATGTGTCTTTTGCTTCTGCCTAGTATCATCTATGTTGAACTACTTGTTTTATTTTGGAATATTTATGCTTCCGCTTTGAGCACCATGATTATGTTTGAATGAGCCGTTGAATTATGTTAAACTCTCTGGATGGTTTTGGAATTATTGAATAAGTCGATTTGAGTTTTATAACTGTTAGTTATGCATATGTAGGTTCATTATACCTGTTTGTATTTGTTTAATTGATGTTAGTAGATATGTAGCACCCGTTGATAATCAAAGTTTTAAACTGGGATTTTGCAAAAAATTAACTCTGATTTTTATAAATAAATTCAGAAAATTCTTTTAAAGTAAAACGGGGCGTTACACTCGAGGTCCTTAAGTTACTCGCCTCTTTGTCTGTATCAATATGTTCTATTGTTATATCCACCTTCCAGGTCGTCATCTTGCAGGTCGTTGTCAAGTATCTCGAGTCATTGTCATTCTTGTGGCAGTCGTCTCAAGTTGACACGTCGAACTCAAGTCGCCACGCCATAACTCGATGAAGCTCGGTCTAGCTATCAATAGTCGACATGCAATAGCTCGAATTGAAGCCCAGTCGAGCTATCAATACTTAGTCTAGTCTACGTGAGTATGGCTATATCATCAGTGATGGTGTTTTGCATAATTAACTTACTCTTTGTGATATGAGATTTTGTTAATAGAAGTATAAAATCACTTTGACCAGTGAAAATTCTTACCAGATAAATACCTGTAAATTGATATTGGACGAATTTGAGCAGGAGAGGGGTACATACATAGGTCCACTTCCCCTCCATGTGTGTTATTTGCTATTATGAATTTACTAGATAGCTACATACGTACGTGACTCGTAATATGAATTTAACATATAACCTATTACTGGAGTTTACGAGATGGGTATGAAAAAAGAAGACACGTGTCATATGAAAAGTGATGAAGCGAGTAATAACAATATGAATAAGTTCTTGAAGGAAAAATGTAGACATTACAGGTGATATAAAATATCTTTTTATTATATGTTGAATTTGTGAACATAATTGATACTATACGAACTCCGCTCAATGAATTCAATTATGACAATACGCTGATGATATTTGAGTAAATTTTTAAGAGACATGTTAACAAGAGGAGGAGTCAAGAGTTGCAATTTCCAAATGATATATATACATCACATTGAAATTCATATACTCAATGATATTAATAATGGTTAATTTATATCAAATGCTACTGATAGAATAATACAGTGGAAGCGTTGATATTATGCAAATTAAAATACTGAAAGTTATAAGTATTAAATGGCAAGTTTATCTTTTGTTGTTGTTTTTCCTAGTACTCGCACATCCATTTCAACAACCTGTCTTGGTCTTCATAGCTTCAGAATATGGCAAGAATAGATTCTTGAATTTACTTTATTTCGGTTTGTTTAGGCCGCCAATGGTGGTGATCCACATATTCTACTCTTTTGTAGCCGGACTTGTAAATATTGTACTTTCTCTTTGGAGCTTTAAAATCTATAGTTGTGAAAAAAAAAATAAAAAAATAAGTATTAAACGGAGGCATATACTCTTGAAGAATCAACTTAAGATAAGAATATTGACATATGTTGACAATTTCTTTATTTATGAGTATTTCCTGTCGTTGGCTAAAAAAAACTATTGATATACAATACTGAAATCAGTTAATATCGAGGATATTGAAATCCATAATAGCATTGTTTTTTTCCCAAATCGATAGAAGGAACTATATTAAACTCAAAGCGAACAGAGTTCGAATACAACGAGACACCCAAGGCCTACAAATAAAAATTGAGAGACACGCAACATGCAGTCTAGAACCTCAACAAACAAAATCAAACAATAAAGCAAACAAACACAAGGAAAGAAAGCAAAGAGTCAGCGAAGAAACTCCCACCACTGCTAAAAGCCTAGTAAGGAGTTCTCCAACAAAACAACAAAGACAAACAAACCAAAGACAACATTAAGAACTACACGCAGAGGAAAACTCCAGTCAATCCAAATGAGCAATATGGATAAGAGTATGCTCCGAGATTAGGGACTTCTGAAAAATCCATAAGTTCCTGGATTTCCACAGCCACCAAAGCATATAAGTAGTGAGCTGGATCCTTGCTTCGGCAACTTCTGAATAGAACATACTATCATTGTAAAAACAGAACCAACAGACAGTAATGAAGATTCAAACAATTGCGGAAGCAGTTTTTCACTAAAAAATTGAACCTTCAAGAGAGCGTCCCACTCTCCCTTCAGATCTCTTTCATTAATGTGAACAACTCATACATCATCCAAGGGATTACAGTATAGACTCCCTCTACACTCTACTTGAATAATGATTCACACAACTACTTATCCGACCATAACTCCTTTGTGGATTTTCTAGTTCGAATCCCTCAAACTATAAGAACGAACCTCCGAACGTTCTTTTACAAAATGTTCTGAATATCACTCTTTTTCACTAAAGGAAAGAAAAAAATAACTAACTCAAAAATTTAGATTAAAAGCTCATCCTCAACTCTGGTCTCGTCCTCCTTTTATCTTCAGCACCCTTTGGAAAGTCTTCTTATCCAAGACAAACACATATAAGGAATGAAAATCTCTTGAACTTTTTCTTCTTTGATTATGAAAATAAAATCTCGCGAACCTCCTCTCTTTAGATTATGGAAAGTGCATCTCCCCCTCAATCCCAAGGTCCTGCCAAAATAATAAAATAAATAATCAGTACTTTAGACTTAATTAAAATTAAGACTTATTCATACCAAAAATAAACTTCCCTTAAATACTTTCATAAATTTTTGGACTCTGCGAATATTAAAAGTGATATAAGATATTATACTGGACTCGGTTTAATGGATAAAGCGGATACATATTGGAGGATAAGTCCACTAAGACATCTAAGCCCAACGATAGAGGTCAAGCCCAACTTGGGCCCAAAAGGTACACTCCCCCTATAAAAGGGGGCCAACGTACCTCATTTTCTTATTCTCTATTAATTAACTACACACTTTCTCTCTCTTGATCTGAGCACTGACTTAAGCATCGGAGGCCCGACGCTGGGGCCACCCCCGACGTTGGGTTCCGCAGGTACGGAGGCCGGTTCGAGTTGAAGGAGCCCGAGTGAAATCTATTCACTTCATTGGCGCCGTCTGTGGGACCCGCCAAAAAGTCAAGTGGAGTTCCAACTAAAAAAATTTAAAGACCTCATTCTTCTCCACCAGCCGCCGCCACCGCCGGCCGCCACCTCTGCCGCCGGCCACTGAAAAACGTGCTCCGATCGGAAAATGGTTGGCATCATCGGATAGATCTCGTCAAGGTGAAGCTACCCTTAAAATTTCATGCAAAAACTCATTCAGAAAGTCCTTCAATTTCGTGGTCAAAGTTTCCAGATCTAGGGAAAAATCGGTCAAAATGGGACATTCAAACACATTTTTTCGGCGATCCGGGAGGACTATGGAAAATCTGAGGGTACCACTAGAATCCTCTCGACGAGACGAGTTTCCGGGTCTACACCTCCGCCGGACGCCGCCGCCCGCCGCCACCTCCTCCGCCGCCGACCGCCACAAAAAATCCTCCGATTGGAAAAACTCTTACACCATCACGAAGCCCTCCTCACTCCCGTGCTACCTTTAAATTTTCAAACAAAAATTCTATCGGGACGGGCGTCGATTTTGAGGTCAAAATTTTTGGATCTAGAGGGATTTTTAGTCAACTCCGACCTTTTCCTTAATTTTCTCGGTGATGCCCGGCGAACAGCTTCGATCCGACTACACCACCGAAATCGCCTCGTCAAGGCGCACACGCGGCTGGTCGCCTTTGCCGGATCTGGCAATTTTTATCCCGCAGCTTTTCTCCGGCGAAGCTTCGACCGCTGCTCTCTGTCCAGCTGATCCGAGGATGGTCTGCCAACCTTCAGCCCAACGAGGAAGCCCGCGCGGCGGCGCAGCGTTAGAGGTCCGGCTACAAGAAAGTCCGACCGCGGCCCAATCGTACAAGGCCCAAGAGGAAAGCAGGAGAAATCGCACGGCCAGGCTCGGCCCGCGAAGCCCGAGAGCCCTCATGTATCAGCCCGCGCGGGCCGCTCCTAGCCCGCGTGAGGCCCGTTACCAGCCCAATTTTCCCAGCGCGCCCACCAGCCCGGCCCAATAGGGAGTTCCGCAGCCCACAAGCGTCTGTCCGCGACCCAGTGCGTGATCCAGCCCATTCCGCGCCCAGATTTTTCCTGTGTGGTCCAGCGCGCGCCAGTCCGCGCCCAAGCGGCCCAGATCGGTTCAAACAGTGCCCAAACTGCTCCAGCTCGAGCCTAGACGGTCTAGAAGCGGTCCAAACTGGCCTAACTTGGTCCAACAGCCCCGTTTTATGCTCAATACTTATTTGAGATTATGGAGCACGGACCATAAGGTAAATTTGGGATAACATTTCTCATGGCGGAGGTATGTGACTAATTTAAATTAGTAGGCTTGAGGATTTAAATTGGTGAAAATGGAGGAATTATTTGATTTAAATTAAAAAATTTGACATGTCCGAGATATTATTTAGTTTGTTCGAGGAGATGTTATGTGATTTATTCGCGGAGAATACATGATACATTCATGGAGCTCATTGGATTATTTGTGGAACATTATTTGACTTATACGTGAAGCTTATGTGATTTATTCAAGGAGATATTATTGGATTTATTCAAGGAGAATTATTTGATTTGATCGAGTGAATATTTGACTTATTCGTGGTATTATTTGGTTTATTTGTGGAGAACTGCACGATTTATTCGGGGAGAAAATACTTGATTTGATCGCGGCTACTTGATTGGTCGTGGTGATACTTGATTTTTTCGCAGTGATACTTGATTTGGTCGAGAGTTCATTGGATATATTTATGGAGATATTATATGATTAATTCGTAAATATCATTTGATGTGGTCGAGGAGACATTGATCGGTTTATCCATGGAAAAATTATGTGATATATTCATGGATGTTATTTTATTTGATCGTGGCTATTTGATTGGTCGTGGTGATACTTAGCTTGCTTGCGGAATTATTCGATTTGATCGAGGCTTTGATTTATTCGAGGAGGTGCTATTCGATTTATTTGTTGAGGTATTTGATTTGTTCGAGGAGGTGCTATTTGATTTATTTGTTGAGGTATTTGATTTGTTCGAGGATGTGCTATTCAATTTATTTGTTGAGGTATTTGATTTGTTCGAGGAGGTGCTATTTGATTTATTTTTTGAGGTATTTGATTTGTTTGAGGAGGTGCTATTTGATTTATTTTTTGAGGCATTTGATTTATTCGAGGAGGTGCTATTTGATTTATTTGTGGAGGTATTTGATTTATTCGAGGAGAGATTATTCGACTTATTCGTGACCATATTTGAATTTCTGTTGAGAAAACAACAAAATAACCCAAGTCTTGACAAGCTATGGCGGACGAGCCGGTGACTGTCGAGGGCAAAAAAGGACGAGCATGGATGATGTTGATCACCAGCGGTAATATCAAAGTCAGAAATCATTCTCTTTCGGAGAGGTGAGACGATTCGGATTGGTATTCTCGACCGTCAGGTACAAAACTATTCTCAACCCTTATTCGGTGGTCGTGTTTGATCGACACAACGTTCATGGCGCATTGAGTCTTTTAGCACTATTTTGTAATGATGTTCTTTGTTTGAGCACTTGGGGCAAATTGTTGAGGAGGTTGTGATGCATATGGGATGATTATTTGGATGACTAACAAAATGATCGGGTATTACTATATCTTGTTGTGTTAGATGTTTTCCTTTTCGACCTCAGTGGCAGGTGGAAGAATTCGAGCACAACTCATCATGTACAACCAGAAAAGGAAGGTCGAAAAATATGCTTGATTCTTTATCTAGCTCGATATAATTACGAATATTATTGGATTAACGAAAATGATAAATTACTATCATATCTTTTTGCTCGATGTGTTCCTATTTGACCTCAGTGGCAGGTCGAGGAAAAAATTCACCATGATTAAGGCCTCTGGGCTGGATGGTCGCTTGTTTTGAACACCCCTTGGGATGGGCAGGTTGGTCGCCTGTTTAGAACATCCCTCGGATTGGGTGGGCAAGTGCCTAAAGAAAAAAAATCCACCATGACTAAGGCCTCCGGGTTGGGTGATCTCTTATTTCGATAGGCCCCCTCGGGGTCGGCAAGTGCCTGAAGACAAACTCCACCATGACTATGGCCTTCGGGCTGGGTGGTCGCTTGTTTAGTACACACCTTGGGATGGGCAGGCTGGCCCCCTGTTTCGAACATCCCTCGGATTGGGTGGGCAAGTGCCTGAAGAAAAAAAATCCACCATGACTAAGGCCTCCGGGCTGGGTGGTCGCTTGTTTCGATAGGCCCCCTCGGGGTCGGCAAGTGCCTGAAGACAAACTCCACCATGACTAAGGCCTTCGGCTGGGTGGTCGCTTGTTTAGTACACCCCTTGGGATGGCCAGGTTGACCCCCTGTTTCGAACATCCCTCGGATTGGGTGGGCAAGTGCAAAGACATGGATAGCTCGAACAAACCTCGGAGGCAGGTCGATGATTCCTACTTAGCTCTATTTAATCTGGTATTATTGTATATTTGTTCCTAACCCAATGGCAGGTTGAGGAAGACAAAATCCACCATGACTAAGGCCTCCGGGCTGGGTGGTCGATCCTAGTGTTGGGTCGTGAAGACACAGATAGTTCGAGCAGACCTCGGAGGCAGGTCGAGGATTTCTATTCGGTTATATTTGATCTAGTATTATTGTATATTTGTTCCTAACCCAGTGGCAGGTTGAGGGAAGACAAAATCCACCATGACTAAGGCCTCCGGGCTGGGTGGTCGATCTTAGTGTTGGGTCGTGAAGACACAGATAGTTCGAGCAGACCTCGGAGGCAGGTCGAGGATTTCTATTCGGTTCTATTTGATCTAGTATTATTGTATATTTGTTCCTAACCCAGTGGCAGGTTGAGGGAAGACAAAATCCACCATGACTAAGGCCTCCTGGCTGGGTGGTCGATCCTAGTGTTGGGTCGTGAAGACACGGATAGTTCGAACAGACCTCGGAGGCAGGTCGAGGATTTTTATTCGATTCTGTTTGATCTTGTATTATTGTATAATTGTTCCTAATCTAGTGGCAGGTTGAAGGAAGACAAAATCCACCATGACTAAGGCCTCCGGGCTGGGTGGTAGATCCTAGTGTTGGTTAAAAGATTTATTTGATTTGGTTTCGTGCTATTTGTGCCTCTGACCTCAGTAGCAGGTTGATTGCGTTTTATCTTGGTTTTGTCAAATTGATTTTTCGACTTCAAGGGCAGGGAGATGAGATTCATTCTGTCACGAGCAGGTTGATTGCGTTTTATCTTGGTTTTGTCGAATTGATTTTTCGACTTCAAAGGCAGGGAGATGGAATTCATTACAACACGAGCAGGTTGATTGCATTTTATCTTGGTTTTGTCGAATTGATTTTTCGACTTCAAAGGCAGGGAGATGGAATTCATTACAGCACTAACAGGAATATACAACAAGCTTGAATTTTAACTTTTGAACTGAGGGGCGATAAGACGAGGTCGTATAACAGAGCTCGATCATGGTGATCGAATCACAACAGACGTAAATTCAAATTTTCAAATTCAAGATTTCAGGGAATGGTCATTCAGTTCATGTCCTTCGACCAAACCGGCGATTATCCAGGGTCTTTTGGTTTTTGGTTCTCGTTCTCAACGGTCTTGATTCTCGGTTTTCGACCTTAATGGTCTCTCGACTCTCGGTTTTCGACCTCAGCGGTCTCGATTCTCAGTTTTCGACCTCAGCAGTCTCGAGTCTCGATTTTTGACCTCAGCGGTCTCGACTCTCGGTTTTCAACCTCAGCGATCTCGACTCTCGGTTTTCGACCTCAGCGGTCTCGACTCTCGATTTTCGACCTCAATGGTCTCTCGATTCTCGGTTTTCGACCTCAATGGTCTCTCGACTCTCGGTTTTCGACCTCAGCGGTCTCGATTCTCAGTTTTTGACCTCAGCAATCTCGAGTCTCGGTTTTCGACCTCAGCGGTCTCGACTCTCGATTTTCGACCTCATCGGTCTCGACTCTCGGTTTTACACCTCAGCGGTCTCGACTCTCGATTTTCGACCTCAATGGTCTCTTGACTCTCAGTTTTCGACCTCAGCGGTCTCCATTCTCGGTTTTCGACCTCAGTGGTCTCGAGTCTCGGTTTTCGACCTCAACAGTCTTGACTCTCTGTTTTCGACCTCAGCAGTCTCGATTCTCGGTTTTCGACCTCAGCCGTCTCGAGTCTCGTTTTTCTACCTCAGCAGTCTCGACTCTTGGTTTTCGACCTCAGCAGTCTCGAGTCTCGGTTTTCGACCTCAGCGGTCTCGATTCTTGATTTTTGACCTCAGCGGTCTCGAGTTCGGTTTTCAACCTCAGCGGTTTCGACTCTCAGTTTTCGACCTCAGCGGTCTCGACTCTCGATTTTCGACCTCAATGGTCTCTGGACTCTCGGTTTTCGACCTCAGCAGTCTCGAGTCTCGGTTTTCGACCTCAGCGGTCTCGACTCTCAGTTTTCGACCTCAGCGGTCTCGATTCTCGGTTTTCGACCCCAGTTCACATTCGACTTCTGGTGTTCGACTTCAGTGGCAAATCATTAGGTTCTTGTCCTTATTGACAAATCTTTCGGTTTTCGACCCCGACGTTAGATTATTCGGTTTCCGAACTCCGTGGTCTTTCAGTTTTCGATCTTGAGATTCAAAGGTCATTTGGAGGATATTTCAGTGGTTATTCAATGTCATTCGACTTTCGATGCTCGATCTTAGTGGCAAGTTGAAGAAAACAACTCGCAGGGGTATTTCACTCTTGGATCGAGTTATGCTTACTCGACCAGAGTGGGGGGGGACTAGATGATATAAGATATTATACTGGACCCGGTTTAATTGATAAAGTGGATAAATATTGGAGGATAAGCCCAGTAAGACATCTAAGCCCAACGATAGGGGTCAAGCCCAACTTGGGCCCAAAAGGTACACTCCCCCTATAAAAGGGGGTCAAGGTACATCATTCTCTTATTCTCTATTCATTAACTACACACTTTCTCTCTCTTGATCTGAGCACTGACTTAAGCATCGGAGGCCCGACGCTGGGGCCACCCCCGGCGTTGGGTTCTGCAGGAACGGAGGCCGGTTCGAGTTGAAGGAGCCTGAGTGAAATCTATTCACTTCAAGGTTCATCGATTTACTGCCAATCTTCATCACTTACAATCTCCCCCTTTGGCAGATAAATCGAAAACCATGAACCTGCAAAGATGAAACAAATACAAATACTGCAGAATACACAACTTCCTAAGAATACTAATATCACACATGTGTTGTTCTTAGGAACAACTTCAAATACCTGAATACCAGCACATTAGTTCGCAAAATATCCCACAAAAGTTCATCAAACACAAGATAATAAAACATAAAGGAAGAAGTTCAAATAAGCACACAAAACAGAGTTTTTAATAAATATCCAGTTGATGAATAACTATGCAGACTCTTCCTCTTCAGATTCCTCCCCTGAACCTTCTTTTGTGCCATCCTCAGTCTCTTCCTCTGAGCCTGCTTCCTCTTCCTCATCAGACTCAACTTCTTCTTCTTTCTCTTCTTCATCAGAACATTCTTCCACTTCCACCACCTTCTCCTTTCCCTTTTCTTTGGCAGCAATGACCTTCTCGTTCCCTTTTTGAGTAGCAGCAGCAACAACCTTTTTCTTCTTTTCTTCAGCACCCACTGTTTTCGTCTCCCCCTTAACAAGAGTTTTCTTCTTTGCAGCAACTGCAGCAACATCCTTCTTTTCTCCCCCTTTTTCGATTTAGAGACCAAATGGGTAAGAGACTTCAAGGTACCCAGAACCTCTTTGTAGTACCTTCGCTGATCAGCCAATTTCTTTTCAAGTCCTGCGAGAACTGCCACTTGCTGATTTAAAAAACCGCGAAGCTGTGAAGGTACATCGGAGGCCTTAACAAGAGAAGGACGAGGAGGAGCAACCTTAACACCGGCAAGGGCAAGATGTTTGTTAACAGGTGCATAATTATCACCAAGTCGAGGATCCATTTTCACACCAGCCTCGAAGAGAATAGCACATATGGTAGATGGGTACAACATCAACTTATGAGGCTTGGAGATTTCCACGAAGCCCACAACAGCATCAAAGATCACAGAACCAACATCAAATGGGATACCATTCAGAATACGATAGATAACACGAGCTTGTGTAGGGGTGAAAAACTGCTTGTGGGTGGTAGGAGTCCAATTTGACGCTTCTATCTTCTGTAGACCATTGGCGGGCGGAGTTAGACTCTTCACAAAGATTCCCAGAGCAATCCATTTGGTAAGTTGTCCACCGGTCAAGGTGCGAGCAACCTCATCAAGATCATCAGTCAGAGGACGAAGAGAGGAACCTTCAGCTAAGCCAAGTACAGAGTCCACCACAGACGGAGAAAAATCAACCATACTATTACGCACAAACACTTTCTGAAACTTCTTTGAGGACGGATCAACGATAGAGGTAGTCAGGTTCGAATAAAATTTACCAACAAGCCGGGGACAACACTTCCCAACAGATGTGACGGAACCCTCAAGACCTACTTTCTTCAGAAGTTCAAGCAACCCAAGTTGTTCATAATGTTCGCTATTAATCGTCCAATCAGGACGAAACTTCATTTGAGAAAAGATGGTAGAAAAACGTGTTTTAGCCACAGAAGAATAAAACTGACGGGAAAAAGCATGACCAACAGTAAGAGGACTGTCTGGACCATCACCCTCGACTTCAGAAATGATTTTTCCTTCCTCAAGAGGAGAAAATTCCTTGTCTGCAACATGTTTGTTGTCTGATTTCTCAGGTTCAGCAACATAGTTGGTAACCTCACATTCAACAGAATCATCATCAGAATCCGGAGACGACTCTCCCCCAGATTTCGTGTTAGAAGGAGTACCAGCAGCAGGTTCAGAGACATGAACAACCTTTTTCGCCTTTTTGGTTTTTGGTGTGGCAGTTTCGGCGACCTTCTTACGCTTCTTTGGAGAATTGACGACACAGGGAGAACCTTTTCCTCCTCTGTCACTGGGTTCAGCGACTTCAGGTTGAGAACCTTTTGTGGTTGAGGATTTTTTAGGGCTTAGAGAAACCCTAGTTGTGGATTTAACGGGAGGTTGAATGTTCTCAGTTGCCATGGTTGAAGGAGTTGGATCTGGTGGAGTATCGGAACTTTGGCTTTGACAAGTTGAGCGCCGAGATGGCAGAGGAACATTCTTCTTCGTCTTCACGGTGCCCTGCTTGGATTTAGGCATTGTCGAGAAATAGAGATTTTCGTGAAGAAGGAATGTTAGAGCAGTTGGAAGAGATAACAAAAATAAAAGATTGAAATAGATATGAGAGAGATGCAAAAGGTGGTATGATTGATATAGGGAACCGCAATTTCAGTTATCGAGGTTGGTTTGAAGACGATTCGGCTCGGCAGATTTGAAATTCAAAATTTGACCAAGACTTAGTGCACACTAAAACCCGTTCCCTCCAAAAAAAGATCACTTACCAATCTAATTGATACAGTTACCATCTATAACGCATGAAGTTTCAGACACGAATATCGGCCAAATCATGTACCAAAAATAATTTTAGGCGCAAGATCGAAATAATATATGCCATGAGAAAAAGTGGATGCACATGCCTAAATTAGATACTAAACATGCAATACCCTAGAATTTTCTTTTCACGCAATATTGAAAAGATCCATTAATTGATTGACCCACAAATCTGTCCAAATCAATTTGAGAAAAGCTCGACACTAACAAGATGATGAGAAAAATAAATTCTCTTCGTGCACAACTCAGCCCTTATTGCTCCCACTTTTATACAACATGGAATTAATATAAGTTCATTCATCACTTTCTCTTAGCAAAAAACAAAATTTTCGTTCTATATTCAGCCCCAATACTTATGATGAACTCACTCCGTTCTATGAACTTCCACACCAATTCACTTACTAACATCAACTATACGCCAATGTCAAGCCCATTACTCGAGGTGTGAATCATCCTGCAAAAAGTTTTAATTTTGAACAAGCTGAGAAGATATCAGGATGGCCAACCTTATTTCACCAGAGAACGTTAATTCTTAGAATGTTTACCTGTAGCTACCACACATCGATTATTATTAGATACGTAACTTTTTTCACAGGTGATCAAGGAAGCACCTCATGTGATAGTTGCTCGATGCCTATTTTCACGAGAGCAGCTCTTACAAGTATATTAAAATGGTCATCATGACGAGCTCTTACAAACTGACCAGTTAGAATTCACAGACCACCAATCAACAAACTTAACAATAAACGATCAGAGAAGAATTCCAGGGATGAACCTACGTACTAAGATACCTAAAAAAAGAAAAGATCCTATATGCAATAGACACGATATATATATATATATATATATATATATATATATATATATATATAAATGCAACTGACACAATGCACATAAATTATATAGCACACATTCCTAAAGATTTTCTCATGGACAAGAATCGTTTCGAGTCAAGAGCTTTAGTGAAAATATCAGCAAGCTGGTCATCTGTAGGTACGTGATCCAACACAATAATTCCATCTTCTACCAAATTACAATAAAATGATACTGAATGTCAATATGATTGGTAGGTGAATGTTGGACAGGGTTTCTCGAAATATTTATTGCACTAGTGTTGTCACAGAAAATTTGAGCCGAATGAACGTTCATACCATACTCAGATAAAATCTGTTTCATCCATACCAACTGTGAGCAGCAGCTTCCAGCGGCTATGTACTCGGCTTCAGCAGTAGAAAGGGAGATGCAGTTTTGTTTCTTGAAGAACCAAGATACCAAGTTTGATCCTATGTAAAAACACCCACCAGAGGTGCTTTTTCGATCATCAAGATTTCCAGCCCAGTCAGCATCACAATAACTTGCAAGATGTAAGTTCGTACCAGCAGAGTAGAATAGACCATACTCTATTGTACCTCTAATGTACTTTATGATATGTTTGACTGCTTTCATATGTGATTCCTTGGGGGTAGCCTGATACCTGGCACATAATCCAACAATAAAGCAAATGTCAGGTCTACTAGGAATGAGATATAAAAGACTACCAATCATACTTCTGTATAGAGTTTGATCAACAGATGTACCTTCATCATCTTTGGACGCTTTAACATGAGTGCCCATGGGACTTTGAGGACATTTAGCATTTTCAAGACCAAACTTTTTAACAAGGTTTTTTGCATACTTACCCTGATGCAAGAAAAAACCATCTTTACATTGCTTTACCTGAAGTCCAAGAAAGTACGAAAGTTCACCGACCAGACTCATCTCGAACTCAGACGACATAAGTTTCACAAAGTGATTGACCAGCTTCGTGAATGTTGATCCAAAGATGATGTCATCGACATAGATTTGAACAGCCAATATGTCCTCATTCGTTCGAAGAGCAAAAAATGTCTGATCTGCTCCTCCTCTCTTGAATCCCTTTTTCCAGAAGGTACATTGTAAGGCGTTCATACCACGCACGAGGCGCTTGCTTTAATCCGTACAATTCTTTCTTAAGCCTGTAGACATGATTCGGATTCTTGGGATCTTTGAACCCTTCAGGCTGCTTCACGTAAGCCTTTTCATGTAATATCCAATTCAGAAAGGCAGACTTCACGTCCATCTGATAGACAATGAACATCATTAGACATGCAATAGATAAAAATATGCATACCGATTCAAGTCTAGTAACGGGGGCGAAGGGGGATAATTTCAAAATTGGTCCTATAATTTGGCCACAGTCCAAAAAACCCCCCCTATATTGACCACTTTCAAAATTGGTCCTATAATTTCAGAATTTAATCAAATTTGGTCCTTTTTTAATCAAATTTGGTCCTTTTGTAATCACATTTTAATCCATGTTCCAGATAAAAAGGACCAAATTTGATTAAATTTTGAAATTATAGGACCAATTTTGAAAGTGGTCAATATAGGGGTGGTTTTTTGGACTGTGGCCAAATTATAGGACCAATTTTGATTTCACTGCGGGGCGAAGGTTTCATCAAAATCAATCCCTTGAGTCTGAGTGTAGCCTTGAGCTACTAGTCTCGCGTTGTTCCGTGTCACATTCCCGAACTCATCAGTTTTGTTCTTGAAGATCCACTTGGTTCCGATAACATTTCCCGAGGAAGGTTCAGGGACTAACTCCCATACATCGTTTCTAGTGAAATTCTCCAGTTCCTCCTGCATGGCTAAGATCCAACACTCGTCTTTCAGAGCCTCTTTAGCATTCTTGGGTTCAAGGAGTGAGGTGTAGCAGGCATAACGAGAGACGCCCATAAGTTCTTTGACTGACGTCTTCGAGTTTCTTGTTACTCTCTCGTTTATGTCACCAATGACTTGCTCGGATGGATGGTATTTCTGAACCCTTAAGGGAGGATCACGCCTAATAACACAGAACCTTCTTGAGTCGCAGGGACAATGTAGTCAGTTGATGTTTCATCATCCTCAACAGAAGGTTCAGCTATCTCCTTGTCTGTAGAACTCTTAACACCCTGAGTATCCTGCAATGCCTCAACATTTTCAAACTGATTAAAGGATACATAAGAACTAACTTGAGAATTTTTTTCATCAAAGATTACATTTATGGACTCAATCATAGTGGAGGTACTTGTGTTGTAAACACGATACGCTCGACTATTGTTAGAGTTACAAGGAAAGAATCCAATATCCGATTTTGCATCGAACTTCCCAAGTTTGACACGATCATTATAGATAAAACATTTATACCCTAAAATATGCAAGTGACTGAGGTTAGGACTCTTACCTTTCCAGAGTTCATATGAAGTCAGACCAATACCTCGATGAAGGTACACACGATTCACGAGGTAGTATGCTGTATTGATTGCCTCAACCCACCATCTGGAAGAAATGTTTTTGGAGTTCAACATGACTCTGCCATTTCTTGTAGAGTGTGATTCTTCCTTTCAACAACTCCATTTTGCTGAGGAGTTTTAGGAGCCGAGAACTCGTGACTAATACCCAGAGAATCACAAAATTCAGTAAACTCAGAGTTTTCAAATTCTCTTCCATGATCGCTTCGAATACTTATTATGGGAAAACCTTTCTCAGTTTGAACCTTCAAACAAAGTGACTTAAAGGCAGAGAATGTGTTAGACTTTTCACGCAAAAAATCAACCCAAGTATATCGAGAGAAATCATCAACACACACAAAATATGGTTCAGTGACTTGTGGGATGTCCTCGTTTGCTTACCTAGTTGACAAGGTTCACAAATTGGCTGGTCCTTCACAGCAATTTTGGAACACCCCTGACTACACTTGCATTGGTTAATTTGACAAGGTGAGAGTCCAATATGCCCTAAGCGTTGATGCCATATTTCAGGTTCGCTCACATTTGAGAAACTGTATTTTTCATTAACATCAACAATATAACAGTTATCCGTTGAACGAGAACCTGTAAGTAAACAAGAACCTTCACTGTCTTTCACATAACACTTATCACATGTGAAACTGACACTAAGGCCTTGATCACAGAGTTGACTCACACTCAAAATATTTGCCTTTAGCTCATCAACAAGTAACACATCAGTTAGTTTAGGTATTCCACCTAAATTTAAACAGCCAGTTGCAATAACCTTATTGCTCACTCTGTCACCAAATGTGACTTCCCCATTTAAACTGGGTTGAATGTTCATCAAGTATGAAGGTTCAGCAGTCATGTGTCTAGAGCAGCCGCTGTCCAGATAACATTTGCCTTTCAGGGAGGTCCTGAAGGACAGAACAGAGGCAAAACAGTTGAAGGATTTCTTAGCAACCCACACTTGATGAGTTTTGGTACGATTATTTGAGAGGATGGACCTTCACTGGAATGCAAGACTGATTCCAACCCCTAACATTTTTTATACAAAGATCATGCTGCATTTTATAGCATTTGGGTCTTATGTGACCAGTTACACCACAGTAATGACAGATAGGAACAAAGTTATGGTGAGTTTTATTAAGATTTCAGCATGGGAGAATGAACCTTCAAGGGAGATTGTGGAGATAGAGGGTTACTTACAGTGCTTTTTACAAACCTGTCAAACACGTTTCTGGAAGGTCTCCCATGGAGGTTCACGCCTCCCACTCCAAGTTTGTCCCCAAATCCAAGACCGGTATGTTTTGTATTTGAAGCTCCAATTGATGACTCAGAAATGTCTTCCTTACCAGTGTACCCTATTCCAGTAAGATCACCATGTTGTCTTCCTAAGGAAAGAAGTTCATTCAGATCTGGTTTTCCCTTGTTCAATTTTCGAACAGCTTATGCAGTTCGGTTCAACTCAGCAAAATTTGCCTACAGTTTGCTTTCCATGCTAGCATGTTCGTTCATCAGTCGATCAGCTTCATTTTTCAGTACTACGATTTCCTGGTTCCGCTCGGCAAGATGTTTCTGAGTAGAGAATAGTTCGGTCCTCAAGCATTCAATGGTCTGAGCTTTCTCCAGTCCGTCTTGTTTAGCAGGTTTGACACTACTCTCAAGAATGCAAGTTCGCGCCTTTGCAATATCCAATTCACACTCTTTAGTAGCAGTGGAGGCAGATGCTTGTTTGTTCAGCACCCTGTTTGCTCTTGAAAGTCTAAACACTTCATTTTGAAGCTTCTGTAGAGCTTCAGATGCTTGAGCACACTTTTCCATAGCAAGTAAGTGAACTGGATCTAAACACACATTTTGATCTGCTTCATCCTCAGATGCTTCAGTTTCTTTCAAACTTTCTTCAAACTTGGTCGGAGCATGAGAAGTGGTGAGACACATGAACTTCTTGACTGAGGTATGAACTGCCAGATTGCTTGTGTGTAACGAAGGTTCATTTGTACCTTCTTCATCTGAATCTTCCTAGGTTGCCTTTAGTGACTTATTCTTCTTCTTAAGGTAAGCACACTCATACTGGAAGTGTCCAAAGCCTCGACACTCCCTGCATTGTCCTTCTCGACTCGTTGTGAATCGGGTTTTAAGAGTGGCATACTACTTTTCTTGTCCTGCACCACATTCTTGTTGAAATTGTTCCCCTTTTTTCCAGCAAATTTGTTCTTATCAGCCTTTGACATCTTCCCATAGTTTTGCGCGATTAAAGCTAGTGCTTCTTTCAGCTCACTATCATCTACCAACGGACCTTCATCGTCATCACTTTCTTCTCTTTCCTCGACTACAGCAGCTTTGAGAGCTAAGCCCTTACTTTTGACTTTGTCATTATTGTTCTTGATTTCAAAAGTTCTG
Source organism: Striga hermonthica (assembly GCA_902706635.1). Lineage (NCBI taxonomy): Eukaryota > Viridiplantae > Streptophyta > Magnoliopsida > Lamiales > Orobanchaceae > Striga > Striga hermonthica. Next base: position 5,393,918 of record CACSLK010034236.1, on the reverse strand, counting down.
AGTTCTCCAAGAAGTTCATCAACATTCAACGACGCCACTCTTTGGAAACTTTTAAGAGCTGTGATTTTCTCTATAAACCTGGGAACGACGGTTTTCATAATCTTCTGAACTTGACGTTTTTCAGAGATTTCTTCTCCAAGCATCATGCTTTGATTTACCAGATCAACTTAATATGGCATAGTATACGTCAATTGTCTCTTCATCCCTCATTTTGATCTCATCAAATTCAAGAGTTACCCGTTGAAGTTTGGACGCTTTAACAGCCGTTGAACCTTCAAATTGACGCTGTAAGACCCTCCAAGCATCTTTTGCAGTTTTGCAATGAACTTTCATCTTGTCTCTTGTCTGATCAACTGCATCATAATCGCATATAAGGCACGATAGTTGGCTTCTTCTTGAAGCTTCTCAGCATCAGTCCAGTTGTCTTTAGGTTTAGAAACCGTGACTTTCGTTGTTTCTTTACCTTGATCGGGTGTTTGTTGCATGACTGGATGCTCCCAGCCATTTTCAACACTTTCCCACACGCCTTTTCCAAGCGATCTCAAAAAGATTGTCATCATAGACTTCCAATATGAGTAGTTCAAACCGTCCAATTGCGGGGGCCTGGATATATATCCGCTTTCTTTATTCATGATTTGAGGGTAACACACGTCCTAGGATCTTTCGTAATGAAGACGCAAACCCGCTCTGGTGCCAATTGAAATTTGATACTTAAACACCAAGTATCCAGAGTTGCACATAGATCGAATAGACAGACAGTAATGAAGATTAAAACAATTGCGAAAGCAGTTTTTCACTAAAAATTGAACCTTCAGGAGAGCGTCCCACTCTCCCTTCAGATCTCCTTCGTTAATGTGAACAACTCATACATCATCCAAGGGTTTACAGTATAGACTCCCTCTACACTCTACTTGAATAATGGTTCACACAACTACTTATCCGACCACAACTCCCTTGTGGATTTTCTAGTTCGAATCCCTCAAACTATAAGAACGAACCTCCGAACGTTCTTTTACAAAATGTTCTGAATATCACTCTTTTTCACTCAAGGAAAGAAAAAAATAACTAACTCAAAAATTCAGATTAAAAGCTCATCCTCAACTCTGGTCTCGTCCTCCTTTTATCTTCAGCACCCTTTGGAAAGTCTTCTCATCCAAGACAAACACATATAAGGAATGAAAATCTCTTGAACTTTTTCTTCTTTGATTATGGAAATAAAATCTCACGATCCTCCTCTCTTTAGATTATGGAAAGTGCATCTCCCCCTCAATCCTAAGGTTTTGCCAAAATAATAAAATAAATAATCAGTCCTTTAGACTTAATTAAAATTAAGACTTATTCATACCAAAAATAAACTTCCCTTAAATACTTCCGTAAATTTCTGGACTCTGCGAACATCAGAAGGTTCATCGATTTACTGTCAATCTTCAGCACTTACATGGAATTTGCACAAAGCAGGTTAGGATATATTATTATAAATAACATATGTATGTAGAAATTTATATGAATAACAAATAAATTCATATAGTACTCGTACAAATTAGGAAAACATTATTATGATGAATGATAGTATATGAATACCCATTGTATTCTTTTTTCTGTCCTTGACTAGGATGTGTCTGATTGGATTTTTACATCAATATTTTTAATGAGGCAACGCATATGGCATATTCACATGAATAATGTACTTCTTTTCCTCCATTAGGATTTTGTCACCACTAGGTTTTTTCTAATAAGGTTTTAACGAGACATATTCATGATATAATAAGGAATAAGTGAAAATCGATCAGATTCCTCATGACGATAAGAATACAGTGGACTAGCCGTACTCTTTCTTCTTAGATAAACTTTTGTCCCACAAGCTTTTCTTGACAATGTTTTAATGAGGCAACACATGGATACTCTATTAACAATGATCTATTTTAGAAAGATCAACTTTATGATTCCACAATACTTAGGTTTTGTTCGCTCGAACTTTCTGACATGATGTAGTGGAACGTGATGTCCACAAGCTATAGTACAAGATATTTAAATTGAGTTTAGTCCCAATTATTTTAGATATGTTAGAAAATATTCATTTAATGGGTCATAGGTAGTGTTCTGGAATATCCTACCAACCCAACCAAACATATTTAGTTCATGTAGTCCGAATGACTATTTTGCCCTTTATGTAATTCTAAATATATGATTCATGCTATAAAAAATTCTCATAAAAATTAGAAGTTTAATTTATAATGAAATCATACTAGAAGAATAAATTTTTTTTGTTCTCTCTTTCCCTCAAGGTTTATAACAAGTAGAAATATATCCTCGTTGATTCCTCTTAATAATAAAATCCTCATTTAGTCATTAATATTTTTGTTAGACTAAATATGGTCCACAGTTGATTCAATTAAGTTGAATATCCCACAATTCAGTAAAACAAAACATATTTCCAACGGGTGAGAAAGATGGGTGCAATAAATGGAGGGACACAATTTTTCTTCAATTCTTATCTAATGTTATCTGCATGTGTAAGAATGTTGACAATGCGAATTTACCAATTAATGCCCCAGGGCTTGTTTCTTTTTTTTTTTTACGGGAACGATAGAGATAATACTAATAACAACCAAGCACACCAAGTTCGAATACAAAGGGCCCACGGCCAAAGAACAACATGAGAGGCACAAATACTTGTACCTAGAACCTCAAAAGAACATAAAAAAAAAAGAGATAATTCTCCTCTCCACTGCATAAGCCTAGCTAGGAACAAAACTCCACTAAGAAGACTATCAGAAAACCAAAAACAAGAAAAACGAAGCCAAGAACCTACAGCTACATCCTCAAACTAAGGAGCCAGCCACAGCTTTGAATTCCAGCCAGTCTTTTTGGGCTGCAGCCACAACAATGTGATCAGGCATAAGAGCTTTGCTAAAAACCCAAAGGTTCCTAGATTTCCAAAGCCACCACAGCAAGTAGGTGGACAATTGGATCCTCTCCTTCACCACCTCAGATTGCTTGATTGAGCTAATTTGGTTCCACCACCCTTTGAAGGAATCAGTATACATAGTAAGACCATCCCACATCACAGGAGCCTTTTCCCAAACTCTTTTAGCTTTTGAGCAATGAAAAAAATAGATGGGAAACAGTTTCAGGGAATTCTCCACAGATAGGACAAATGGTTTCAATTTCCACTCCTCTCTTTTGCAAATTCACAGCAACTGGAAGTGTGTCAGAGATACATTTCCAGAGGAAGTGCTTGATCTTCCCTTGAACTTCTTGATTCCAGCACCTGTGAAACAAATGGTTATGTTGGTTGCTTCTCACACTTGATTCTGGAATGTCTAATTTGATTACCTTCTGAGCAGCCAGCATTTTATAGGTACTAGCCACTGTGAACAGGCCTTTTGAATCAATGCTCCAAAGCCACCTATCAGATCTTTCAGGGTTGAGAGTACTTATCTTGAGAATGGCATTGCAATCTTCAGGATCAAAGACTTGCTCAACCAACCAGTTATTCCATTTCCTCTCATCACTCTGTAATAGATCTTTAACCCAGACTAAATGCCCCCTTGCTATGTCAATCAGAGAAGGGTGGGGCTTTTTCAGAGTTGGAACCCAGTTACTGTCATCAATTTTGGTTGAGGAGCCATCTCTGATTTCAATCTTTATGCATTTGGCAAAGAAAGGCATCACCGTTAGCAAACTATTCCATAACCATGACCCCTTTTGAGTTTTCTCTGCCTAATAAATGGAGCAATCAAGGAAGTATCTATCTTTCAAGATTTGACTCACCAAAAGATTAGGGTTTGTAGCAATCCTCCAAAGTTGTTTACATATTAGAGCTTGATTGAAGAGACTGATGTCTAGAAAACCAAGACCTCCCTTCAGCTTAGGAATTGTGACTTTTTCCCAACTCTTCCAATGAATACCAGAGTCTTTTTGTTCTCTAGACTTCCACCAAAATGTAGCACAAAGCCTTGAAATTTCTTTACAGATGGAAACTGGAAGCTTGAAGCAAGTCATAGAGAAAATAGGGAGAGCTTGAATCACAGATTTCAGCAAAACTTCCTTACCCGCAAGTGACAGAAGCTTGTTCTTCCAATTCAGCAATTTTGATCTTATAGATTCCAAGTTATAATCAAATACCTCCTTCTTAGATCGTCCAATTCCCAAAGGAAGCCCAAGGTACCTTGTGGACCTGTGAGGGACTATCCCATTGAGAACATTGCAGATTCTGTCTCTTAATGCTTGTGGAGTGTTCCTGCTAAAGAAGATACTGGATTTTTGCATATTGACCCTCTGTCTAGAAAACAACCTGTATTTCTCCATCAGATATATAAGATGACCAGCTTGATCAGCCCCTGCTTTGCATAACAAAAGAGAACCATCTGCAAAAAGCAGATGAGATAGAACAGGGCCATTTCTTGAGAGTTTGAGCCCTTGGATGGCACCTTGCTGTTGAGAGTTAGTGATCATGGCTGACAGTAGTTCTGCTACAATTATAAATAGGTAAGGGGACAAAGGGTCCCCTTGCCTGATACCTCTGGAGGGTTTGATATAGCCACTAACTTTGCCATTCACTTTGAAGGAGACAGTAGAGGTAGATGCACAAATCATTAGCAACTTGACAAAATCTGGATGGAAACCCATTTGATTCATTATCCTCTGCAAGCATTGCCACTCAACTCTGTCAAAGGCTTTCATTAGGTCCAACTTTAAGGCCATGAAATAGTTTGGACCTGTGGAGTGTCTGTTTAGGTAGTGAAAAGCCTCCTGTGCTACGATGATGTTGTCCATAAGTTGTTTGTCCTTCACAAAAGCTGATTGTTGGTTGCTGATGCAACTGGTAAGACATTTCATTAACCTTTGAGCCAGTACTTTAGACAGGGTCTTGTAGATAACACAACAGAGGCTTATAGGCCTGAACTGGTTCAAGGTCTCAGGCAGTGGTACCTTAGGAATTAAAGACAGAATGGTATGGTTCCAATACCTCAAAAGTAAGCCTGATTGAAAGAAGCTCAGCATGGATTCCATAATATCTTCTTTGATCAGATTCCAAAAATGCTGGTAGAACAATGCATTCATTCCATCTTCCTCGGGGATTTTTCAGGGTGGAGGGAGAATAGAGCTTATTTCACTTCAGCCTCAGTGACTGGCTTCAAAAGATCTTCATTCATCTCCTCAGTTATTGTTCTGAGGATAAGGTGTATGATAGAATCTCCATCCCAACTTCCTTCTGAGTGGTACAGCTCTGAGTAAAAATCTGCTATGTGTGATTCAATATCAGCCTGAGAAGTTAAGGTTGTACTTTGAGTTGTGATTAGTCTAGAGATTGCATTCTGCTTTCTTTTTTGGAGAGTGTAAGCATGGAAGAACTTCGTGTTTGCATCTCCATCTTTCAACCATTTCAACCTTGATTTTTGCTGCCAATAGAGCTCCTCATGTTTGTGAGCTGCATTGAGTTCCGTCCTTGTGTTATGCCACTGCTCCCAATAATCCTCTGCTTGATTTTCCCTCAGAATTTCCAGCTTTTTAGTAAGAACTTCAATAGTTTGCTGGTTTTGAGATTTTAGCTGAGAACTCCAAATGAGAATTGCTGCTCTGGTCCTTTTAACTTTCTCTTTCAGCCTGAAAAAAGGGGTACCTTCTGTTTGCTGCACCCATGCAGCTTCCACCACTTCTTTAAATCCTTCCTTGCCAATCCATCTTTTGTCAAAATGGAATCTGGCATTCCCTTTTTGTCGAGGCTGGCCCAGTTGTAAGAGCAGAAGAGAATGGTCTGAGGAGCTTTTAACCTTACTTGATATTTTAGCATTAGGAAAGTCTTGGATCCAAGTCAATGAGGCAAAAGCTCTGTCTAGCTTTTCTTCCACTAGCCCTTCTTCATTCCTTAAGTTGCACCAAGTGAATTAATAGCCCTCCAAAGGAAGTTCATCCATCTCCATGTTAATTATGAAGGAATTGAAACCCTTCAAGCTGCTACTGGATCTCCTAGTGCCTCCTTTCTTTTCCTCAGCAGTCCTGAGATCATTCCAGTCTCTTATGGTGAACCACATGTCTCTCCATTGTTCTTTATCTTCGATCATTTCATCCCATTGAGAGGCTCTAATCTGCTTGCAGGTATTAAAATACACAAAAATGCCCCATTGGGAGGGAGAAGAATCTAATGAAAATTGGACAGCAATGTAAAAAGATTTGACTAAGACCTTCATTACATTAACATTAGAGTTCCAAAGGAGAAGAAGACCCCCACTCAACCCAGCTGGGTCTACAAAAGCAAATCTAGAATCAAACCCCAACTTCCTAACTACAGATTTAACAAAGCCACTATTATTTTTTGTTTCTGAAATAAAAAAGAAAACTGGGTGATGAGCCTTAATGGTCTCTCTGATTTGGGAAACTGTAGAGGGCCCACCCAACCCTCTACAATTCCACACCGCAGCTAACATTTGTCACTTGGGTGCCATTCAAGGCTGGCAACCCCCACCTTCTCTGAAGCTGTTTTTTGCTTTTTGTTTTCTTCTTTTATTTGCTTGCTTGAGCTACCCTCTTCTTGGGCTTCATCCACAGTGTCTCTGGGTCTCTTTGGAATCTTAGATGTTTCCTCTGAGATTGAGGAGATTCCTTGCCTCTGCAACCTATCAAATCTGGATGTAGCTCTCCTCCATACTTTGGGCTTAGAGATCTGATTGTCTTCTATAGTCAAAAGCTGCCCCTTATCAGAATGATCAATGGCTAGAATATTCTCAACCTCCATATCTTTGCTGGTGTTCTGCAACTGAAGTAGCTGATAGTTATCATCTGTCTGGATAGTTACTGGCTGCGGAATTGTGAGCTGCTGTTTTGATGGGGTTGAGGAAGAAAGGATTTTGGTATGGGAAGATGATGCTTCTGAAGCAGGGATTTTATGTTGGGAGGGTGAACCTTCAATAGGCAATAACTGGGTGTTGTCATGGTTTGGACCTGGGGGAGTGTTAATGGGGGTATCTGAATTTCCTTGAGAGGAGGGATTATCATCTCTGGGAGGGCTTTAGGAACCAGAAGAGTAGTTACCTGCGCAGTGATTATACTCCGGAGCTTTCATCCAAGGACCATACTGACCTTCTTTGAGAGATCTAGTGTGGATATCTTCCTGACGATTTGAACATGCTCTTTCTAAATGTCCAATAAGACCGCAATAATGACAATTGTTAACAAGCCTTTCATACTTGAATCCAACGCTAACCTCTTGATCATCTAGTCTGAGATTAGCACAACGGGGCAGAGGTTCATTAAGATCAACTGAAACTAGAAGCCGCATAATCTTGCCACCATGGCTTCCAGCCCCAACAATAACAACATTATGAGTGTGTTTGAAGACTCTGCCTATCTTTAAGCCAACTTCAGTACTAAGCCAGTCTAGAGGGACGTTGAAGATTTGGACCCACAGCTTGAGCTCCTGGAAAGTAGGATGGTTGATTGTGAGACCCCTCTTCCATTCAGACAATACTAAATACTGGTTATCGTACGTCCAATTAACTCCTCTGGCAACTCTTTCCTTGTCTTCTTTCCTTTGGAAAATGAATTGATAATAATTGGGGCCGAGATCTTTAATATCCATGGTTTGATTGAGTCTCCAGATTGCGGTCATTGCTCTCTTCACACCAATCCAGCTCGTTTTGCGGTCGCCAACAACTTTGCCAAACAGGCTCCGGTGGCATTCATCTGCACTGATTTTAATATCGTCTCTTTTCAAATCAATGAAAGCATTCTCCTTCTCCAAAAGCGAGACACTTTGCAGTTTCTGAGAGAGCTCTTCGTCATGACCCACACACGTTGAGGAACCCATGAAACCCTAATTTTACTGGGTAGCGATGGAACACTGATAGATAACCGACAAAGGAAGAAGGAAATCTACACGCTAAATAAAGGAAAGGCAGAAAACAAGAACAAGAAATACTCCGAAACTAGGAATCAGAAAGATAAAAGAGAAAAGCTCCCCGACGAGAGAATTGAGACGCTCCCCGGCGAGAGAATTGACTTGTTTCTTTTCAAAAGGAAAAATTTTAATGTCAACACTAAATAAAAGGGGACATTTGCTTACTCCCATTTTATGCCCTTGCGTATGCTTATAAAGCTTGCTCACTCTTTGTTCTCTTCATTCCATTTACAAGAAATATTCAAAGAGTTTCATCATTAGAATCGCTTGGTATCTGCTTGTGCTTCTCTTCATAATCTATGGTTCTTTCTACACCTCCATTACTTATCCCTCGCATAATTCGAATTGCACTTTTTTTTTTGACACCTTTAAGCATAATTTTTGTATTAGTGTTACTAACCAAATTAACAATGATATATAACACGCTTACTATAAATACAATATATATTCTCCATGTACATGACTTAGATGAAATTAATTATCTTGCAATATTGCGTAAAATAGCAGGCCCAGCGATGGGAGTTGATGTAGAAGGAAAGAATATTAAAGTGTGCAAGTATAAAAGCCGCAAGTCTGGGGGCTATGCTTAAATGATATAAAGTGTACAGACGTATGCAAACATGAGGGCTTTGAAGGCGGCGACTGCCAAGGGCTTCGCCACCGGTGCTACTGCTACAATCATTGCTGCTAATGGATAAATTTATATATGTATATATACGAACATGTATATTCATATTAAATGATTTACTTTACCAAGCTTGATTATGTAAGCAGGAGGATATAAGGTCTAATATATAGTAAATGATGATCAATAACATGTAGGGTTGTGTAAATTAACCCTTTGGTGTATTTAAAACTCATACATATTTAATTCTACATTTTGTGCGTACATGCTGCCAATTTGGTCTTGATGAGTTTTGAGTTTATGCTTGTCACTGGAGATTCAAGCATCATTCACCATTTTTGGGGTTAGATATTACTAGAAATTTCAAATTATCATGGTTCATTCATAACAAAGCATCAAGCTCAAGTGCAGTATAAATACAATAAGGAATAGATGATCCTCGCACAAAACACGCGACTCACACAAATCACACACTCCCATGCAACAAGCTAAAGAAACAAAAAAAATAACAAATTCACATTGACAACTCCATAAGTGAGAGTGACGAGTTTAATATGCAACATAAAATAAATGCTGAAATAAAAATGGGAAAAGACTAAAAAGCATAAATGTGTGTCTCGAGCTTCCAACAATGAACCTTCGTCATCATCACACATCCATGCACATGTCCGTGTTGTTAGTTATGTAGTTGTTGTATTGTATATTATATGTTAGGCTATGGCCCAACCTAATGGAGACTCGTCTTATGCCTTTATATATGTGTACATACCTTTGTGATTAATACAAGATAAATTTTTCCCATATTCTCACATGGTATAAGAGCAAGGTTAGGTCAAACATACTCTAATCTTTCATCAGTCGTCTCCAGCCATGATTGACTCTCACCAACTCCACCATCCTCTCCGGCATCTCGCGAAAAGAATGTGCATGAAGATTCAACTTCGTTGTCGGTGCGTGAAGGCCACACACGTCCCTTCTTCTTCCTAGTGTCGGCTTCTTTTGTCGAAGCGTGTGGTACACCTTCAATGTCGTCAGCTATCGTCTTTCATCCGTTGACTGGTGTCATCATTGGCAACATTCTGGTCCAATCGGATTTGGTATTAGTGACCTTTTAAATTTTTTTTTCAGCACTGATATCTTGACTGATTTGTGATCCTATTCATACTTTGATTTCATCGGCATCGTGACATTGTGTTGGTGATTATATATTACATTTTCTTTTTTAATATGGATCGTTTGGATATGCATTCTCCTATGAAGGGTTATTTATCAGAAGAAAATTTATAGTCTTTGGGCATATCTATGAAAATATTTTAATTTGGAGGAAATTGTGGCGAATTGTGACTCGTGATGTATTGCCACTTGTGCATCTGTCTCGTACTAGGGATACCAACCCACCCCACAAGCTCTTACGACATATGTAGATAAGTCGAGGATTGAGATACGAAGAACCATCAGATTCTTACTTAGTTATGAAGTGTTACACTATTCAGGTGCATCTTGCCCTGTTTGAAAGTGCGAATGAGGCTTGGTTTTTTTGGCTGCTCGGTTTTAGACTATGGGCCTAGCTCACTATTACATGCTTTGGAGCACCTTGCATTCCACCAAAAAGCAATCGGGTCAATAATTCAATGAGTTTCTTGCACAATACAATCTATTCGCTATCGTCTACGACATGCTAAGATTAGCCTGGACCATCTTGATCTTATTTATATTTTGAGGGCTCTTCGTCCTGAGTATGACGTTGTTAGTACTTCTCTCTCACATCTTCATCCTCTATTTACTCTTGATGTTGCTATTCAAGAGGTCACTTTTGAGAAGACTCATCTTTAGTTGGACAAGACATTGCTTGAGTCTCCATTAGTTGTGCTACTTCTGCTTTCGCTACATCACATCAGTCTCAACTGTTATCTCTAGAAAATGTAGGATTTGCAAGAGCTCTTAGAACATTTATGACACTTGTCCTAAAGTGGAATGCCACGTATTCCATGCTTGGGCCATATTGCTTTTAAATGTTTAGCCAAATCACAATGTTTGGGAAATTCATCTTCCCGATATGGAGGGTCTCATAGGTGTTCTTCAACTGCTACTCCTTTTGTTACAACGACTATCACTAATGAGACTCATCACTTGTAGCGTCCCGTTCGAATACGCGAATTTATGTGAATATATATGGATTATTTGAGATTATTATTTATTATCTTTATTATTATTATTATTATTTGCCAAGTTGATATAAATTTTATTATTATTGTTATTGTAAATGCTAAATGCATAATTGCAATTAATTATCTAATTGATTATTATTATTATTATTAGTATTAATATTTATATTAAATGTCTAATTGGCCTAATTGTTAATATGTGTTTTAATGTTTATTTATTTATAAATATTATTACGTGTATTATATATATATATATATATATATATAAATATTCTGGTTATTTATTATTGTTGCTCGATTAAGTATCTTGGCCATAGCATTATATTAATAGCGAATAATATAATGTTAAGTTATTTTGTTCGATTTAATTTAGTTAAGTCGTTCGGAAATTCGGTTTATTATGTTAAACCGGATTAAACTCGAATTCTATTTTTTTTCTCGCGAACCGTTTCGAGCCCGAGTCCCGGCCCTTATTATTTTCGAACTCGCAGCTTTGATACATGATTACCGATACTTAACCAATTTATGTTGGAATCGAGCCTTATTAATTTTTGTAAACCGGCCTTTATAATCGTGAAACCGTGCCTTTTAATTTGAACTGAACCCGTCCCAAATAGCTTGCAATTTCGGCCTAATGATTAAGGCCCTAATTTTTCTTTTATGTTAATTAAACCCTATTCACCCACAACTTTTTTTTTATTTGCTATCTCTCGCTACCTTCCTCTCCCGATCAAAATCCCTCGGCATCGCTCTCTCTCCCTCCAATATCGTCCATCATCACCATCATCTACTTCCTGCCGTCATCATCTCCAGCGGCCATCACCAGTGATCGCTCCACTGAGAAGAACCGAGGACAATAGCAGCAGGCCATTGCGAGCCATTTCGTCCGTCAATCAACGCAGGTCACCGTCGAGCTCCCACCGAGCGTTGCTCCCGCGAACAGAACCGACGTTACAACCACCGTGCACGACCCCAGCGGTCATCATCGACCAGTGAACCTCCATCGCTGTCGTGTCCTGTACTCCTGGCGAGCATCCTTTTCGCGGCCAACAGACAATACTCACGACCAGGAACACCATCGTCCTCTTCCCTTCGGCAGTCTCACGCCACCAAGAACCACTGCGAACAGGCTCGGCGTTCCAACTGCCTCTTCGCGATCATCATTAGCATCGCAATCGGCGAACCCCGTCCTCACCGTCGTGAACCTGTAGCGTGACCAGAACACCAACCCCCGCTGTTGTTTCGCTGCAACTCCAGTCCCGTCGAGTTCCGTCAGAGCGCCAAACGTCGCTGTCGAGTCCCGTCGAGTTCTGTCAGAGTGCCAAACGTAGTCGTCGAGTCCCGTCGGAGAGCACAGACAGTCGTTTCAGCCTCGTTCGGCCCTTTTCCTTGCTCGTTTAGCGTATCGTGTCCCGAGAACAGTATCCTTTCGATCCCGGGCTGATTTTATTTGTTGCTCAATATTATTATATCAAAATATGTAATAAGTCAAGTGCAAATCATAAGATTATTGTTTTATAGTGTTTAATAAGACTGAGTTGGACCTCAAACAACGTGTTTGCGATTTATCGAATTTTTAAGTCTTAAAGAATGGAAATCGAGGCTTGCTTAACATATGATTTACGTGTTTTGGATGCTATGTTCATGAGTGTGTGATTTGGTTTGAAATTGGAGTAAAAACCTCAAGTTATAGCAGCTGGTTATGCTCAGTTTTTCGTAACCGAGTAGTTGTTTTCTGGTCAAGTTTTCATCATGAATTTTGTGGTGCTTTGAGTTAGGTTTCTGTGTGTTTTGGAATTTCGTGATTTGGAGTTGATTTGAATTTATTATGAAATTTTTAAGTTATACCTACAAGCAGTTTTTGTAATTCCAGGCAGAATTGTGGATCATGATGTTGGGCTATTTTTGGCGATCTTAATGTGGTTATGTGAAAATATGATCAACATAAAAATTGTAGTACATGTTATAAGCTTTCACCTGGAGTTGAAGTCATGCTATTTGGGGTTCTGGTTGAATTTATATGATTTTTCAAAGTTGGGGTTATGCCCAAAATTTTTGAAACAGTGGTTATGTATATGATTGAAATGTATGCTATGAAAGGATTCCTTTAACGTGATTACTTGTAAAAATGCACTTCTTGAGATTACTCGTAAAAATGCTCTTCTGTAGGTTTTGAGTTTGTATGATTTGGAGTTCTATAACATGAGTTATTGTTGTTTTAGTGAAGTGCTGTAAATTGATAAATAGTATGCTAGTAGATTTCTTAACCTAAATGTTTTATGCTGAAACTTGGTTTTAAAATTATTGCTGGCTTATGTGATCAACAGGAAAGTTGTGGATATATATGTTAGCTACTCATTGGTTTTAAAATCACCTGAATAGCATGCTTGTAGCTCCTGTTATCTTGGAATAACTGAGGACCTGTCAAGTTGTATGTCTTCATTTATCCACTGCACCTACGTTTTGGATATTTGCTGAATTATGTGCATTTAAATTATTTTATCTCCTCTAATGTTCTTCATGAAAGTGATAGAGACATGAGTTACGGATATTTTCCAAGTGGTTCGTCATGATATGATTTGTAGACTGAAAACTACATGCATTTAAAATTGATCGCGCATGCTAAAAATTGTTGCTAGTTCATGTTTAGGTTTCTAAATTCAGTATTATTGTTTAAAAGCATGTTTAAGTGGCATAGCTGAACCATGTCATGCTATGTGACGTTTATATGATCCTTCAATGTCATATGTGCTAAATGTTAAGCAAGCCAAGGTATCCACCAACCGTAAAGACATACATAAAATGTTTTCAAAGCTTATATATATGTATAAGACTGCGAGAATAAAATAAACCTTGATAAGGTTCTATGACAAGTCCCAATTAATGTAGGTAATTAAGGAGTCCAACTTCGACCTAATTCCATTGCTTTGAGTTATTATCAATCCGGAAATCCAAGCGGGTTTAATTAAAATTCTATGTTGTAAATTATGTTCATGTTCTATTTTGAGGGTTTTATTTGAAAGATTATTATGCCTTAAATGTTATTACTGTTTAAATTGTGGTATGATCAAAGTATGCATGTGAATAATGTAACCTTCGATGTGAGTTGTACCGACATCGAACGGTTATCCCCGTAGTTATAGAACTGACCCCGTTAGGGTAATCTCCCCTATGCTCTTGTAAGACCAGGGACGTGCTCGGTCGAGGCATGAGACTAGGGCAATGCTCGGTCAGAAGTATGAGACCAGGGCGGTGCTTGGTTAGTTCCCCGTTGTGAGTCAGGGAGGTGCTCGATCGATGGGGGTAACTCCTACTGGCTGACACTCGATGTAAGTCTGGGGGCATTCGATTGTGCTCAATCCCACCTCCTCTTCATGGATGCAGGTTAAGCGGGTGTCGGATGACGAGGTAAAGTTGAGTGATGGTCGGTCATTTGACCTGACCTCATATAGTAGCTTCTGCTTACATTTATGAACCTTGGGATATTGTCGTTATTTATGAACATTGGTTTTAATTATGCATTGAAAGCTGAGGATTTATGATTCATGACTTTGGGTACTTATGATTTACGAGTTACGATTTACGAACTATGAGATTTATGAAAATGTTGGTTGAATGTTGAATTATGATACTTGCGAGTATGATTTATGAGATGATGATTTATGAATTTATGTTGAGTAGTGCCACTTATTTACAAAAAGAATTTTGAAACTTTGAGTTGACTTTTTGACTTTCGTCTAAATGAAAGTGGGGCGTTACAGTTTGGTATCGGAGCCAGCCTGCGTTTCTGTAGACTGCTCAACTTGATTTATGTGTATTTATAAATATTTGAATATAAGCATCGACCACTCGTCTTCGTCATATCGAGCCGCTCAAGGTATGTAAGTCATAAGTAATATTGAGATTACTTATGAAATGATTGTATTTTATTTATGTGCTACAATTCGGGACTTAGGAATTTATCCACCTATATTGATTTTGATGAACGCTAGTGACCTTAGTCTCGTGCTAGAATTGTGGCATATGTATATTAGTGTTATGTCGTGTTAAGCTCAGGCTTTGGCAGTTCTTTTGCTAAAAGTGCTGCTTAGTGTCTTCAGGCGAAGACCATTCGTGAATCATCTCGAAAGACAAGGGTGTAGGAATCCGAATAAGTCCTAGGGATGGGAGTATTCAGAGAACCAGGACCATTATCGAAAGTAGGACTAACCGGGGATGACTTGAATCGATTGTGAAGGAATTAATCATGGACTCGTGTAGTCACATTAGTTTTATTCTCTCTTCCTAAGTTTTTGCTTTCTCGGAAACTTTGCAAGCCTTGTTTTATTTCCTTTCGCTTGGCATACTATTTGAAATTGCGTTTAAGACTCCCTTATGCTATTCAGTTTCAGTACTTTAGAATTTTCTTTTGCCATCTCTTCCGTTGCATGGGATGAGATTTCGGATGGAGTTGAGTATTTTTATTCTTTTACAATCATTAGCTATTCTCATAAATTGAGAACCTTGTGTTGTGATGCCTCTAATTCAGTATGAATTAGGGAGTCGAGAAGTATTGTTCCACCTTAAAAGATTTTGAGAATTTAAGGAGGGTAGTCGTGCCTGGTACAGGCAAATCGTGGAGTGCAGAGCCACCTTCACGTTAGATATTCGTTCATTGTAATCTTTGGAAGCTCATTTAAGACTGTCGGTACGGCTAGCTGCTTGACTGAGAGCTGACGTGATGGCCAACACTGTTGGTTGAAGAGTCGAACGAGCTAAGCGTTCATTATTCGGTAGTGACCGCTGGGATTTGGATTGTTCCTGGCTGAGGAGCCGATCCTCGTTTCTTTTGAGAAGTTTTCCCGACCTCTATCGTTGGTTATTCAGTGGATATTGTGTTGGTTTAAGAAGGAGGTGGACTTGGAATTCGGTTTATGCCTTATAAAATTTGACACCCTTGAAACCGTTGAAATTATTTTGTACCTAATGGAATCATCTTTGATGGAACCCTAAATTTTCGTAGTTTGGGATTTTTGTGTAAAATCATTGTTCCTTCTGATTACCTTGGAAATTATGAACCCGGGGTTAGAGAATTTCTTTTTCTGTACCTCGAACCGAACACCGACCCTGGTTGGGTGTAGCCATGCGAAGTGGTGGTCGAGCATGCATGCCCGTGCTGAGGGACGTAAGGACAACTGCAGTGGCCGACCGTTGTCTCGCACGAGAGCTGCCGTCGCGCCATCACCGAACGCCAAACTCCCCAGGCCAGTGTGTATGGCCAACTCGTTTTTGTACCAAAGGGATTAGGAAACCTCTTGAATATTGTTTTTAAAACCTTGAACTGAGAGCTCCAAGTTCCACTGAATCGATGTGTGAATTCTCGGAATCACTTAATTCTCGATTAAGTGAGTTTTGTTAATTATTGCGTAGTCGCAGAAGGGATGTCCCTCGAGCTGGCAGAAATTTGAGGTGTTGCATTGTCGAGCAGAATCTCGAGTCTCAATTGGAGTCTATGTACTCACCGTGGAAATCATGATTGGTACAAATGTCTTCCTAAAGGTCGCACCCGATGGGTGTGGTTCGCTTCGGGAAAAAGGGGGGAAGTTTCGGCCTTGCTATATCGGACCCTTTCAGACTCTCACACGAGTCAAAGACTTGGCCTACCAGTTAGCTTTACCGCCTGTGTTGTCGGAGTGCATGACCCCGAATACGTGGTGGACTTTGTCGAGTTGCAGGTCGAGCGAGGCCTTACTTATGAGTAGGTACCGGTGTTCGTACTGGACCGAAAGATTCATCAGCTGAGGACCCGGGCAGTCGATCTCGTCGAGGTGCAATAGAACCGGCACGGCAAGTCTGAGGCAACTTGGAGACTGAGACTGAGACCGAGATAGGAGGAGATATCCGAACTTTATGTTTGATGTTGTATTATAGAGTTTGGATATTTTATTTTTGAATTCCGAGGACAGAATTCCTTTTAAGGTAGGTAGATTGTAGCGTCCCGTTCGAACACACGAATTTATGTGAATATATATGGATTATTTGAGATTATTATTTATTATCTTTATTATTATTGTTATTATTTGCCAAGTTGATACCATTATTATTATTATTTTTATTATTATTGTTATTGTAAATGCTAAATGCCTAATTGCAATTAATTGTCTAATTGATCATTACTATTAGTAGTATTAATATTTATATTAAATATCTAATTTGCCTAATTGTTAATAAGTGTTTTAATGTTTATTTATTTACAAATATTATTATGTGCATTATATATATAAATATTTTGGTTATTTATTATTGTTTCTCGATTAAGTATCTTAGCCATAGCATTATATTATTAGCGAATAATATAATGTTAAGTTATATCGTTCGATTCAATTTAATTAAGTCGTTCGGAAATTCGGGTTTATTATGTTAAACCGGATTAAACTCGAATTCTATTTTTTCTCGCGAACCGTTCCGAGCCCGAGTCCCGGCCTTTATTATTTTCGAACCCACACCTTTGATATATGATTACCGACACTTAACCGATTTATGTTTGAATCGAGCCTTATTAATTTTTGTAAACCGGCCTTTATAATCGTGAAACCGTGCCTTTTAATATGAACCGAACTCGGCCCAAATAGCTTGCAATTTCGGCCCAATGATTAAGGCCCTAATTTTTATTTTATGTTAATTAAACCCTATTCACCCGCAGCTTTTTTTATCTCCTATCTCTCGGTGCCTTCCTCTCCCGATCAAAATCCCTTGTCATAGCTCTCTCTCTCTCCAATATTGTCCATCAACACCATCATCTACTTCCTGTCATCATCATCTCCAGCAACCATCACCAGTGATCGCGCCGCCGTGAAGAACCGAAGACAATAGCAGCAGGCCATCGCGAGCCATTCCGTTCGTCAATCATCGAGATGTCACCGTCGAGCTCCCACCGAGCGCTGCTCCCGCGAACAGACCCGACGTTCCAACCGTTGTGCACGACCCCAGTGGTCATCATCGACCAGTGAACCTCCATCGCCGCCGTGTCCTGCACTCCCGGCGAGCATCCCTTTCGCGGCCAACAGACAATACTCGCGACCTGGAGCACCATCGTCCTCTTCCCTCGGCAGTCTCACGCCACCGAGAACCACCGCGAACAGGCCCGGTGTTCCAACTGTCTCCTCACGAACATCATTAGCATCGCAATTGGCGAACCCCGTCCTCACCGTCGTGAACATGTAGTGTGACCAGCACACCAACCCCCGTTGTTGTTTCGCTGCAGTTCGAGTCCCAGCGAGTTCTGTCGGAGCGGCAAACGTCGCCGTCCAGTCCCATCGGAGTTCCAAACGTAGTCGTCGAGTCCCGTCGGAGAGCACGGACAGTAGTTTTAGCCCCGTTCGGCCCTTTTCCTTGCTCGTTTAACGTATCGTGTCCCGAGAACGGTAGTCTTTCGAGCTCGGGCTGATTTTATTTGTTGCTCAATATTATTAAGTCAAAATATGTAATAATTCAAGTAAAAATCATAAGATTATTGTTCTATCGTGTTTAATAAGACCGAGTTGGACCTCGTACAACGTGTTTGCGATTTATTGAATGTTTAAGTCTTAAAAAATGAAAATTGAGGCTTGCTTAATATATGATTTACGTGTTTTGGATGCTATGTTCATGAGTGTGTGATTTGGTTTGAAATTGGATTAAAAACCTCAAGTTATAGTAACTGCTTGTGCTCAGTTTTTTATAACCGAGTAGCTATTTTCTGGTCAAGTGTTCTACATAAATTTTGTGGTGCTTTGAGTTAGGTTTCTGTGAGTTTTGGAATTTCGTGATTTGGAGTTGATTTGAATTTATTATGAATTTTTTACGTTGTACCTGCAAGCAGTTTTTGTAATTCCAGGCAGAATTGTGGATCATGATGTTGGGCTGTTTTTGGCGATCTAAATTTGGCTATGTGAAAACATGATCAAAATGAAAATTGTAGTACATGTCATAAGGTTTCACAAAGAGTTAAAATCATGCTATTTGGAGTTCTGGTTGATTTTATATGATTTTTCAAAATTGGGGTTATTCCCAGAATTTTTAAAACAGTGGTTGTGTATATGATTGAAATGTATGCTATAAAAGGATGCCTTTAACGTAATTATTTGTAAACATGCTCTTCTTGGGATTTGTAGCTTTTCTTGTGTAGTTTCTGTAGATTTTGAGTTTGTATGATTTGGAGTTCTATAACTTGGGTTATTGTTATTTTAATGAAGTATTGTAAATTGATAAATGGTATTGCTGGCAGATTTCTTGACCTAAATGTTTTATGCTAAAACTCTATTTTAAAGTTATTATTGGCTTATGTGATCAACATAAAAGTTGTGGATATATGTGTTAGTTTCTCATCGGTTTTAGAATCACCTAACTAGCATGCTTGTAGCTCATGTTATCTTGGAAAAACTGAGGACCTATCAAGTTATATGTCTTCATTTATCCACTGCACCTACGTTTTGGATGTTTGCTGAATTAGGTGCATTTAAATGATTTTATCTGCTATAGTCTTCTTCATGAAAGTGATAGAGGCATGAGTCACGGATATTTTCCAAGTAGTTTCATCATGATATGATTTGTAGACGGAAAACTACATGCATTTTAAATTCATCGCGCATGTCGAAAATTGTTGCTAGTTCATGTTTAGGTTTCTTAATTGAGTTGTATTGTTTAAAAGCATGTTTATGTGGCATAGCTGAACCATGTCATGCTATGTGAAGTTTATATGATCCTTCAATGCCCTATGTGCTAAAAGTTAAGCAAGCCAAGGTATCCACCAACCGAAAAGACTAATACATAAAACGTTTTTAGAACTTATATATATGTATAAGACTCGAGAACAAGATAAGCCTTGATAAGGTTCTAAGACATGTCCCAACCAATGTAGGTCATTGAGTAGTCCAGCCTCGACCTACTTCCATTGTTTTGAGTTATTATCAATCTGGAAATCCAGGTGGGTTTAATTAAAATGCTATGCTGTAAATTATGTTCATGTTCTATTTTGTGGGTTTTATTTGAAAGATTGATATGCCTTAAATGTTATTACTGTTTAAATTATGGTATGATCAAAGTATGCATGTGGATAATGTAACCTTCGATGTGAGCTGTATGGGCCGTCAAACGGTTATCCCCGTAGTTATAGAACAGACCCCGTTAGGGTAATCTCTCCTATGCGCTTGTGAGACCAGGGTCGTGCTCGGTCGAGGCATGAGACTAGGGCGGTGATCGGTCAAAAGTATGAGACCAGGGCGGTGCTCGGTCAGTTCCCGTTGTGAGTCAGGGCAGTGCTCGACCGATGGGTGTAACTCCTACTGGCTGGCACTCGATGTAAGTCTGGGGGGTATTCGATATATAGTCAGCAGTATTGTATTGATATAGGTGTGCACACGAGTTTGATTATTGATTATTGATGAGATAGATTATTGGTTCGTATGCATGTTGAGACCATACCTTTCGATTACTGATTATTGTTGATTATTGTTAGTAACATTTATTGCATAGTGGTGAGCACTACGGATTTCAATTGTGCTCATCCCCACCTGCTCTTCTTGGATGCAGGTTAAGCGGGTGTCGGATGACGAGGCAAAGACGAGTGGTGGTCGGTCGTTTGACCTGACCTCATATAGTAGCTTCCGCTTACATTTATGAACCTCATAATATTGTCGTTATTTATGAACATTGGTTTTAATTATGCATTGAAAGTTGCGGATTTACGATTCATGACTTTGGGTACTTATGATTTACGATTTACGATGTACGAACTCTGAGATTTATGAAAACGTCGGTTGAACGTTGAATTATGATACTTGTGAGTATCATTTATGAGATGATGATTTATGAATTTATGTTGAGTAGTGGGCGTTACATCACTAGTCTTACACTCTTCAAGACATAGAATTTATTCTCAAACAAGTTATACATTTCGATTCTGTTAAGTCTATTACCGCAGGTAAACCTCATTGGTATTTTAATTCTGGATTTTGAAATTACATAACCTCTACTCCGAAGTTTTTTTCTTATTCGTCTTCCATAACTTCTTTACCTCCTATACATACTGCCAATGGTACTTATATGAATATTACTTACACTACAAATGTTTCTTCTACTTCCTTGCATCTTCCCTACACATACTACATTCCTGACTTAGCCTTTAATCTTTTTTTTTCATCAATTAGTTGAACAAGGTCTTAATGTTACATTTTCATCTTCTGGTGTTCAGGTTCAGGATTCACAAATGGGACGACTTCTCAGGACGGGTCACGAGAAGGCCAGTTATTTGAGATTGAGTCTCTTCATGTCCTTCTCTCTTACTTTGTTTCTAATGTTATCACCGATAATATGTCCGCCTTCCTGTGGTGTCTTCGTCTTGGGCATGTTACTCCATATAAAGTTTGTTCTTCGTACAATAAAGGTGATTTAGGTCCATGTCATATTGTGTCTTTCAGTTATCTTCATTGTAACTATTAAGTTTTTTTAGCCGAGAACAAAATAAATTCCGACCTTGGGTCGTATCTCTCGAGAAAGGTTGTGCGAACGCAAATTCAAGCAACGATTGACTCACACAAGAAAGGAAAAGAAAGATCTTAAACACTCTACTCGCAATTTGATAATTAGATTAAACTATAGATCGCAACTTTAAACTAAAATCAAAGCAAGAAGAAAGCTCTAACAAGCAAGACTCGAACTTTGATGCAAGACCTCAAATTGCAATAACTGAGGAAAAAGAGATAAAACGAACTAAGCATCCAAAGACTCAAGATGGAAAGAAGGCACTCATAGGTTCGGAAACATGTAATCAAGCAATTGCCACTCACGAATCAATTAATCGATCTCTCAATCAATTTTCTCTCACGGAATCAACAACAAAATCACGTAATCCATAGTCTACAAGGATGAAAGCATATTCTAATCATGAAAGCTCTTATCTTTACCCTAGAAAAATCTAGTAACTAAAGACAATAAAATCTTATGAGATATTGGACCATAAACTAAAGTCCCTGAGTCTCTACTAGCCTCCATGAGAAAAAAATAAGCAAAAAGTGACAATCTTGATAGATAGTTATTACAACAGAAATTGGGTCTTGGAGCCCTTTGGGAGAGAAAGAAAGCTAGAGGGAGAGATAGAAACTAAAATAAAAATCTTGCAAATAAGGAATTGATGCTTAAAACACAAAAGACTAAGTCTATTTATAGTTACACCTCAAACACACACTAAAAACACATTTACTAAGAAACACTCGCCCGATTATGGATTCTGGTAAAAAGTTTGCCAGGCGAAATTAGGCTCGGGTTGGCTGGGCAAAAGTTTTTCCGACATGGTTGCACGAACGAGTGCAGGCATCGTACGGATCTCAGGCGGATTTGCAGGCGAGCTAGTCACTAGGGAGAGGCGCAAGAGAGCGATCGGGCGAGCGGTCATTAGTGGGCAGTCCATCGGTCAAGGTTGAGGGAGAGTGCGCGGGCGAGCGGGCTTGGCAGGGCTCTGGCAGAAGTCTCGCCCGGGAGAGCGCGCTGGCGAGTGTGGAGCAAGATTGGTGGGTCTTTAGTGGATATCTCGCCCGTCTCGGTGCTGGAAAAGTGTACGTACGCGAGGGTGTTCCACGGGTGCACGGGTCTCGCTCAGGCTATTCGCTGGGCACGCACTGGTCTTTCTCGGACTATGCACTGGGCACGCCGGTCTACCGGTACTAGCTAAGGCGATCAACCAGGAACTATCAGGGGACCTTTTTGGTGAATTTCCCGATGACTTTTCCTCGACTCTCTGAAACACAACTTCCTACAATATAAAGGATAAAAAGAGAAGTAAAGAGCACGAGATACCAAAACGACACACAAAAATACAAAAAATAACAAATACGACTAAATGGACCTAGAAAAACCTAAAATAAACTAAAAAAGAACACAAATAGAACACTAAAAAACACAAAAAAAAAAAAAAAAAAAAAAAAAAAAAAAAAAAAAAAAAAAAAAAAACATAAAAAACAACTCCCCCACACTATGTCTTTTGCTTGTCCTCAAACATAAGAAACAACTCCCCCGGGATCCTTATCGTCAATACTTAATTTGATAATATATTTCTCACAATCTCGATTCATAATAAATGACATACATCCAATGCTCTTCCTCACATGATGGACTCGTCAGAAGCCAACTTTTACAAATATACCCATGTATCAGAAGTGTACTCCCGACCCCCAATACAAATATTTCCAACACGACCAAGGGGCTCTAAGCCAACTTAATCATAAACATTAAAATAATTTAGAGCTGTTTGGACGATTATTACCTAGGTTTAACCTCGGGGTTTGTCTCCAAGTCTCTGTAAGCCGGTTTCTGGTACTAATTTCCCAGATCCATCTAGACGAAGACAAATTGGGTCAATCGGAGTCTAATCCTTTCAACTCTCATAAATTCATTTTCTTCAACCTCTTTCTATTTTTTGGTGAGCTACTTTTTTCAAATGAGGGTTCCTAATGATTATTATCTAGATATGCTCTTGAGGGATTTCCTCAAGCCTCCTAGACCGGTTTTCCATGCTTATCATCCCATTTCACTATTACGAATTGGGACAAGCAAAATCTAATCCGTACTCACCTCGGGAACTCACATTTTATTTCTTTTTTATTTTTTAGAGAGGTCAAATAAATACATTGACGTGAATACAATCAATATACAATCAAATCAACTCATCACGATGTCTAATAACGAGAATAAACTACAAACACGAGCTTTTACACATGAACCTCAAAGAAGGCAAGTTCAAAGTATTGACCAATCGACAATTACAAAGGACAAAACAAGGCCATGACTCTAAATTATGTGTCCTACATCAACATATCTTCAATCGACTTAGAATCAAAAGGGTTCAACTCATTGAAAGGCATAAAGTAAGACAATTCGCAATGAAATAAACACATTTATCCAAATAAAAGGTAAGCAATATCGACCAAGCATTAATCTTCATGCGGGAGAATTGACACAAACACACAAAACCAGTCCATTTAACATCAAAACTAGGAGAAATCAACCTAAAAACTATGCTAGTTCACCACATAAGCATGCAAGATTCCCAAAAACCTCCCCCACACTTAAAACAACACAATTCCCTCATTGCGTATGCAAATAAAGTGAAAGCAATAACACAAGAAACGAACATAGCTGTGCAATGAAAACGAGTCAAAGGCATGAAAAGAACAAAACACATAAGCAAGAGAAATAAGAAAAACACACAAAATAAGAGAAGGTAAGAAATATGCAAACACAGTTGATCGCACGTCGCAGATATGAATAATGACAAATCAAATAGCCGATAATCACCTCGAACTCTGAAAGATATGAAAATGACAAAACGATGCTCCAGCGCGCAGTTCGAGCCTTTCATTAACATTAGACTTACAAAACTTATCCGCACTTTGAGACCGAAATCTCCCTAATGATATATCAATACAAAACTACACACATACGCAATTCAAATCGCCAAAGATATACAACTAGCATCGAAACGCCGTCAAATGCCGCAAGATAGAGAATTTAAAAAAAAAAAAAAAATGTCACCAAAACATTCCCCGGTTATCTAAGATAATCAAAAAAGTACAACCCCTCTTGAATCAATGAAAATCCACAAGCACAACTGAACGCCAAAAGATATAATGAATTTCAAATCAAAATGCCAAGTGCACCACAATTCCCAAAATAACCAACAACCAACGAGCCGCAACACCGAAAGATAACCACCCAAATTCTTCAATTTTGAATACAAGTTTGAAAACCCCTGATACACCTCTCCCACACATAATATAACTTACTCTCGAATAAATAAAAGCATGCCTAATTTAAATACAAATGACTCAAGTTCGTCGAAGTGAAGTACCTTGTAAAACGATGGTCTCGGCATCAAAATTATGAAAATCATGCAATGAACCATTCAAACAAGAGCGTGAGAGTGAGATGTCCAAGAAAATAGGGTGAAAGAGGTAGAACTGTCGTAAAATAAGTTTTCCAAATGCTGTAAATACTCTCGAGAGGTCAAAAATGTCATTTTCGGCCGGATAATATCGACGAAAGCCATCAAACAAGTACTTGAAGGTTCACCAAAAAATTTAGCCGGAAAGTTGATCGCTGGCCGTAAAATATCGTCGGGGGTCGTCGGGACCGTCGGGGCTCAGTCGTTCATCCGGTGGCACGGTGCGGCTCGAGTGCGATGCGTGTGGGTGTGAGGCATGGCTCGCTTGTGCTCGGGTTTTGGTTTATACAATCTGGTAGGTTTCTCGCACGACCAAGTGTGGGTCGAGGTCTTTCGCGAGTGCACGAATGGCCTAGGTCTCTCAGGTCTACTCACAGACACAGGCCTGGTCGTCTAGGTGTCTGTTGATACCCAATTTGGCCTCCGCTAATAATGTTACACGTGGATATACAGTTTGCAGTAAACGGTCCCGGCAGCATGAGTTATGAAAAAATCAATGAACAAAGCCGACCATTTTGCTAGCAAGGGTCGGTAGTTCCCTCGAATAGAAACATTTTGCAACAGGGATCGAGCACTAGTCTCTAAACCACGACCGACTACGCTGTCGTCGGCTCTCAAATGATATAGCTCGAGCTGATCAAACACCGGCTGACTTCAACAACTGCAACTCGAAACCATATGGAACCAATCGTGTCGAATTTCATCCACCGTCGGGTATCAGCCTGACCCGAGCAGAGCACCCAGGCCAATGTGAATTTCTGACGTTGAGCCAGCCGTCGCCTGAAACGGAGTCAGGGCCGACTTCACCACGTCGTTAACTGATTTCTCAACTCGCCAATCACCGGGCCGCGTAATCACTGATCGGACAGACTTTTTTTTCCCGTCTACCGACAAGCCCAATCCCGGTTGACTGAAGTCGGGGTCCAACTTAACCACGGCATACCGACTTAGCTACGTTCAATCAACTAAACCACAACGCCATCCTATCTTTACGGACGAATCGACCTCGGCATCCCCGGCCTCGATACACCTCAAAACACGACTTCGGTCGCTGAGGCCAAATTTTTTACAGTTGAGCCGACCTCAGCATCTCCGCGGTCAATTTGAAACAGGGGCCCACGTCACCATTGTCCTGTGACCAGGGCTTGGGAGTTGCTTGCCACGGAGTTTTTTCTTCTTGTTTCTTCATTAAACATACTGTCTTTACTTGGGTCAAAGTCAGTTTCCTTCAGGAGCAGAGTTGCTCAACGAGACCACCAGAGTCTCCCAGCAATACGGTAAATAACTCAAAAGTAACAGCGCCTGCAGTTCTTCATCAAGTTTCATTTCCATGGTAACAAGTTGGTTTACCATGTCTTGAAACTCATTCAAGTGTTCTGCAACTGATCTTTCCATCCCGGTATTTTAAATTTACAAGCTTTCTAATGACCAAAATTTTATTATGTGCAGTATTCCTCTGATACAAATGTTCAATTTTGTTCCACAGAGTATGGGCTTTCGACACTGTGGCAACATGGTGGAATATGATGATATCCACATACTCAAAAAAAAATTTAATCTTTTTTAATACTAATTACATTATGTTGTTATCATGTTTTCTTTATAATATACTAATATTATTGTAAGAAACTGGGGGAAATGGAAAGCCCATATGAAGCCCAAGTGGGGGTTCCATCCCAAAACCAATTGGTTAAAGGAGGAGTAGCCCATTAAACTTATTAAGTGGGTCTATTTTCCATGTATTAACAATGTGGGACAACTCACAAGTGATATTCTAACACGCCCCCTCACTTGTGAGTCCGATATCATGTCTCTAACCCAGGCACAAAGTGGGCTCTGATATCATGTCTCTAACCCAGACACAAAGTCGGTCGGGCTCTGATATCATGTCTCTAACCCAGACACAAAGTGGGCTCTGATACCATGTAAGAAACTGGGGGAAATGGAAAGCCCATATGAAGCCCAAGTGGGGGTTCCATCCCAAAACCAATTGGTTAAAGGAGGAGTAGCCCATTAAACTTATTAAGTGGATCTATTTTCCATGTATTAACAATATGGGACAACTCACAAGTGATATTCTAACAATTATTATTTAGATTAATTGTGTTGAGTTATTATAATTTGAGATAGTTTTATTTTGTAGATACTGAAAATAAATAAAAAAAAAAAGTATTTAATCTTGATTTTAGGCCTCCACTAGGGGTCGACTAGACCCCGCCTAAGCGCTAGGCACTAGTTGAACGCCTAGCAGGCGCCTAGCGACTTCTATAACATTGGTTGTGGCATAAAAAAAAAATGAACCAACTTATTGTTAATTATTAATATTACTATTGTAATACTATAGTAACTTGATATAATTGAAATTATCAGCTAAAATGTGAGAGTAGAAGTTCTCCTCCCAAATTCCCATTAACTTTTTCTTCTCGCTCACTCGGACCCAATGTCCACCTTAGTAGCCAAGACTTTTGCTTTGGGCTTATCCTATGCTTTTAAAGTACTGTCTCTAATAATTAATTCAAATTGACTCATTTTTGTTACTGTTCCATAATGCAAATATTTTGTATTCTTCAGTAAAAAGCAGACAAAAACTGCAATCAACAAACATGGAGCTTTCATATAATTCCAGAGTGATTGTTGTTTTGTTCTTGATGTTCATCCTCACAAATGGTATTTGTCCATATTATTTGCAGTATTCACGGTCATTTTTGTGAATTTACGGTTTTGCCCCTTACCATAATCTCTAGAACCCGATGATGATTTTTAAAATATACTAGTTAGTACTAATACCCATGTACAACATGTATGTTGATGATTGGTGGTATTAATTACTTCAGTTTTATACGTTGTGCAGGAACATGGTCAAATGATGCAGGTGAGGCCCTAAATTTGGGAAAGAAGAACAAAACATGCTATTATAAGAGCAAAAAAGCTTGTGGCTTTTGTTTGAGTTACACAAAATGTGACAAAATTTGCAAGAGCGAGGGATTTGAAGGCGGAAAATGTCGGGGCTTGCGCCGCCGTTGTTATTGTTACAGACCTTGCCAGCCATTGATATAATATATACCCTCTCTAAATGTAATATCCCGATATTCTAATCAGTATAAAATTACGTTTAATTCCGATATAATAATGTTATTGTTTATTATTTTCGGAATTAATTAAGTTCAGTCGGAATTACCGAAATCTAGTTTCGACGTACCGTTTACGTTCGAAATAATTTTGGTAATTAAGCATTATGTTTAATTAATAATTAAACATAATATAAGTGATTAATTAATATTAATCATCATGTTTAAGTTATAAGCCGTGAGATTAATGTTTTTTTTTCCCAATTTTTCCAATTTTAGCCGTGAGGATTTCCTTAAGCCTAAGGAAATAAATTTCCTCCAATCAATTTAAGTCATTTGTCAATTAAAGAGGTAGCTTAGTCATCTATAGGTTCATGAGGTGCAAGCACATGTAAGAAGGGGAGAAGGCCACGCTAAGCATACATCATTACCTCCCCCATCGGCTACAAGTATATAAGGAGCCCTTAACCACAAATTTTCGTCACTTTTTCCCTTAAGAACTGAGCATCCTCTTCAGCATATAGTAGCCTATTTCAGCAGCAACCAAGTGAAGTAATTTCCCTCAAAATTCATACAAACCGCACGGCCAAGATAGTATAATCGCACGGCAAAAGTAAGAGCGGAAGATCGCAACTTAGCGTCCAAGTCAGTCGAGCAATTCAAGAGGTAACATCCTCCTCCTCTTGTAATTTGGCTGTTAAGGTTCATTTAAGGCTAAGGGTTAGAGTAATTTCGAGATTTCATGAAAAAGCCGTGCTTAAGACCGTGTATGTTTAAGTAAGGTTATCACCGAGCGAATTTCAAATTTTTCCGACAACTCTCGGAACATGATCATTTAAATGTTCAGTTTAGTCCATTCTATGTCCATTATGATCAGCTTGTTGAGTAAAGATGAAGTATAGGCGATGAAATGGCCCCAGCCGACGCCCGCGCCTATCACGCGTGGCCTCGGGTGGCTTCGGGCCAAGAGTTATTGCCTTAAGTATTAATCATGTTGTCCGTGTGATTAAGCCTTAAATTATTTTAGAATAATGATCATGTTGAGTTGTTCGGTAGCTGTCGGATAATAAGCTAGTTTGGCCGAGAGGCGGCACATCGCCGTCGGCTACGCAAGGGCGTTCGCCGCGGCCTTTCATGCTCAAATATGCATTTGCTGTACCTTCAGGTCATATTTGATGCATATGTTTATGTGAGACTTATTAAGTTCAGTTAGGTTAAGAATTGGTCGCATTACTTGCTATGTGGCCGAGGGATGGCCGAAGGCCGTGGGCCT
>CACSLK010034236.1:5335129-5349890 GCA_902706635.1 Striga hermonthica | reverse complement strand
GATAAATACTTATAAAATTTTAAATTCCGCTGTAAACTCTGTTCCGTACGGTATATTGAACCCAACAGCGTGTCCTTGTCAACCGCGCGGCTGCTACACACGCTCGATAACCCTGCGATATTCCCGTGCCTATCCACTGGCCCGCGTGTCCCGCTCAGCGCCCCAGAGTTCTGTTTGTCTATTGTGCGCCTTCGTGCGCTCAGCGCTGTCTGCGTATCGTCCAGCGCCTGATGTGTGCTTGTCCAGTTGCTGCAATCCCTCGTGCGCATCAACCTCCCGACATCCTCCCCCTGCGCACCACTTCGCCTAATCTCCAAGCGCCATGTGCGTCTACGCCAATGCGCGTATTCGCGCCCTTCTTTGCGCTCGATTGTTGCCCGTCTTGGGACCATCTTCTCGCATGCTCCTGTGCACCTGTGTGTATGCCCTTCAAGCCTCGATCTCTCGAGCTTCTTGCTCGACCTCGTATGCCATCGTGCACGTCGGTACCCACGTATACGTGCTCGTGCATGTCTCATAGACTATGCAAGCCTTGTTTGCGACCTTTGCTTGGCCTTGTCCATTAGCTTCGGCCCTCGGCCTTTCTCATCATCGGGGGTCAAAACCCACTTCCGTATCAGAGCACATGTGCGTGCCTAGCAGCACCAGCCACGCCCCGACCGTGCCAACGAGCAGCCCGGGGCCCGACCCATGCCTTTCTTATATTCTTTCGAACCCTTGCGTGTGCCTTTAACTGGTTTGACCTCGTTTTGCATGCTAGGACTATATGTGATATTTTTATGCTTTTTTGTCAAGTCTAAGTGTTAGGTCCAAGTGTTCCAATATCCACGGAACTTCACGAACTACTTGGTTGAATCAAGTTCGACCAAGAGTAATTGTGAATGTTTCTCTAAGGTCAAAAGTGTTGATCTTAGTATAATAATTGTTGTAGGTGTTTGACGAGCCGTGCTCGCTGCCTACTCCTGATTGTGTGCCATTTCCGTTGCTATACCAGGTGGGTTCTAATCTAAAATTGTCTATGCCATGAATGATGAATATTTTATTTACGGTAGGATCTAAGTATGAATATGAAATATGTAGCCTATCGATGTGAGCTGTTACGGCCGTCGGTACGGTTGTCCCCGTCGATGTAATACGGTTGCCCTTGCGAGGCAAGTCTCCTTAAGTCCTGATATGGCCGTGCCCTTGCAAGGTACGTAAGCCCATATGGAAGGCTGTGTCCGTAGCGTGGCATGTACTCCCGCCTTCGGGTAATGAATCCCCGTTCTGCGGCTAGCGATAGATGTGCACAGGAGTAATGTGGTTGTTGTGATTTTGATAGAAGATGAGACAATATGTGATTATCTTATATTCATGCTGCGACCGTACCATTGTCATATATTATTTATGTGCATAGTAGTGAGCACGATTTTCATCTTGTGCTCACTCCCACCTGCTCTTCACGGATACAGGTTAAGCAGGTGCAGGATGACGGGAAAAGACGAGTGGGTTGGTAATGATTATTATGTTTATGATTTCGCTGCCTTATGAATAATGTGTGGTCTTTGAGACATGTTGAACTATTTTCGAACTTGTCAGTGTCATGATTTTTGGACCCTTTGTTCGATACTCGTATGAAAGTTATTATGGATTATCATGTGGATTCGATTATGCTTGCTATAAACATGTGGTATTGAATTTTAAAAGGTTAATGAAAACCATGTGGACAACCATATACGACTTGGTTGATGTTGAATGTTGAATAACGCCCATGTTTTTGAAAATGAGTTCGAAAAATTTTATACTGATTTTTGAAAAGTCCGGTATTTCTTTAAAATTGAAGTGGGGTGTTACAGTGCATGGGGGGTAAAAGTCCAAGTATTAACCCAGGAGGGGACAAGTCAAATGTTGAACTCAAGCTCCAAATTCAGGGAGCACGAGTTTAAAGAAACACTTTAAAGTAATGAGAAGCAGTTAGAAGGAAGGTCGGAGCGAGAAGAAGCCCAGACACAACCTCGAACCGAGGACCAGAAAATGACCCTTACTTAAGTGGAGTTGCAGATGATGATTGTGGAAGTTGTAGCAGCTCAGCTCGAGCAAACACCTCGACAGAAGCAAGTACCTCAATAAGACCAGACACCTCGACCTGAGTCGGAATAGCATGTACAGTCGAATGAACAACATAACTGGAGAGAAGAGAATGAGAAGTCTTCTTTCAAAGCCTTCAACCCCCGGGACAAGAACGACACTTTAGAGTAGCTGATGGCTCAAGTTCGCGACTTGCATGCTGTTTGTCCTATTTTTGTTGCATTTTTCGTTGTCATTTTGCCTCTCTTTTACCCCCATATTAGGTCTTTTATTTGGTTTTTAGTTCATTTTGTAACTTATTTCATGGTTTGCTCTAGGGATGGGACCGGTCCGGTTCTTGTGAAATTTTTTTGGAACCGGGGCCATCTTTTTTTCATATACTCTCGGTCCGGTTGTTTGACAAAAATTTTCTGAAACCGTTTTAGAACTGAACCGTGGACAACGGTTCGGTTAACCAATTTTTTTTTTCAAAAAAACCGACTGTATCCAATCTCATCTTAAAAATGAAAAAATATTGCCCGTAAATCAATTTCCAATATATCAGAGATTCATACATCTTAAATTAATTTTAAAAATCACATTGCCACCACTTTGTTCCTACTCTTTGTTTCATTCTTTTATGAATTTGTAGATATGCAAAACTCTCAGTTTCTGGAGCCACAAAGAAGGGCGCAAGTCGAATTAATTGTAATCTTGGTCGGATGGTGACGACGATCGGCTGGTTGCAGTTGTTAGACTGCGGTCCATAGGAATCGAGAAATCATTTTTTTTGCGGTCTTATGGTGACGACGACGGCGAAAGAGGACTAAGGTAGGAGAACTTGAGAAATTGGAACGAAGTTTGCAGCAAGAAGAAGAATTAGGGCATCATATAGTCAGGTGTGATAAATTGGATTGAAGGGATTAAAATAACGTGAAATAATTTCGTGGGCCACATTTACAAAAAACAGATTTGGGCCTATGTTGTCATAATGGCCAGTGCTATTTGTTGAGATGGGCCAATATCAACGGTTCTTCGGTTCTTGATGTAGCCAGAAAACAAAAACCGAAAATCGGAACCGAATTTTAGAGGAAAATAACCGAACTGAAAAAATCATAACATACTAACAATTAACCGAACCGAACCGGCTTATTTCGGCTCGGTCTGGTTCGGTTTTTTGGTTCTCGGTTATAAAATCCCACCCCTAGTTTGCTCTAGTTTGGTCTTTCTTTTGTTTCTCGTGTGTTTTCTCAGTTTTCTTTCGTTTTTTGTGTGCAGGTCGAAAGCGCCATGAGGAAGATCCACTATGCTCGCATTCTAGCCACACTGCCCGAGCTACCACTTCTCGAAAATACGAAGGTGTGGCACGACCGTCACTTCTTTTGAGATCCCGGTTGAGTTCTCTACAGGTTTCGTCAAGTTAATAACGTTAAACAAGCGCTTCTTGGGAGGCAACCCAAGTGATTTACTACTTTTTAAGATATTTTTCTTTTCGCTTTTTAGTTTTATCTTGGAATAATGGGAGTTTGGAGTTTCGTGATTTTTTTATTGGCAGGTATGCGTTCGCGAGGCTGAGCATAGGCGAGCGGCTTACACGTAGATGCTTATTCTCCTCGAGGCATTTCGGTTTGCACACCCTTTTCTTTATTTTTATCTTTTTGAGTTGCTTCGTGTCTTTTTTTTTTTGTTTTGTGTGCTTGTGGTAGTTGTTGGTATTGGTTCGCTATATGAAATTGTTTGATCCTAGTATTTGACTTCCTGTTTTGAGTTGAAGCAATAAGGTCATTGCCTCATTTTAAGTGTGGGGGAGTTTAATTGGATTTTGCATGCTTATGGGGTGGACCGGTCTAGCTTTAGGTTTTTGTTTTGATTGAGCATGGTATTGGTGAATGATATGATTTGTCGATGAATGTTTAATGAAATTGTGAAGTTGTGATGACAGATGTGTGGTCATTGCCTTGGTAATTGCCTGATTACTTTGAATGACATCTATTTGCCTTGTGAGTTTTTGGTCCTTTCTCTTTCTTTCTTGTGAGATATTGGTCATATTCTTGAATGATTAGAACTTGCCTTGAGTTTGTTTGAAAGGAATTGATTAAGTTTGAAATTGTGAATATGATTGAGGCGTTTTGTTTCATTAGCTCACTTCTGCCTTGTTCTTTGGTCCTAAATTTATTCCACTAGTAGCCCGTTTGAGCTTAAAACCTTTTATTGTCAACATGTTGACTGATTGGTGTGATGATTGGGAGATTAGTGGCATTTCTGAATATGGTGGATATTAAGTTGCATTGTTATTTGCTTGACCAATAAAAAGAGAAAAACATGAGAGCTTGCAGGACGAATCGAATGGAGTCAGCTCCTCTTACTAGTTGATTCATGTTGACGTGTAATGAGCATTTGGAAACTACTGTAGGACACTTGGATGACCTCCAATGTTCACACCTACAGAATGTTGTTCTTTTGATTCGATTTTGTTCGGAACAAGTTACTCTCCCAATAAAAAGATATATATATATATATATATATATAAACAAAAAATTGAGTTAAGTGATATTGCAATTCGATTACAGCAGTTGGGTGTTGGTTGTGGAGTTGTTTGGTGGATGGTGAATGTGTTATATTGTTTATTCTGGATTTGTAGCCGAGAACTCGAGTAATTTATTTGCTTGAGAATTTAGGTGTTTATTTGAGCTTCTTTTCTGGCATATATATCCTTCCTTAAACCCGCATTACAACTCGTGAAGTCCTCTTGATTCGCATATTTTGAGCTTTGATTGTCTTCGAGTAATTTAAACGATTGACAAGCATATGTTGAAACTTGAATATTGACTAATTTTAAGCGCACCTATCATATATTCATGTAAGAAAATGAGTAAGGCATATATAATGATCTATGTTTTGAGAGTTGTCATTTCAAGGTCAAGTTGATATTTGAGGCATATGGTCGTACGTTCGTTTGAATTCGACTCGATTTAATTGGGCATTTTGAGGCTCTTCTTATTTGAAACTGTATCCATGCTTATGTCTTCTTTTCTTTACTTTTTGTTCGGGACGAACAAAGGTTTAAGTGTGGGGGAGTTGTCTGTCCTATTTTTGTTGCATTTTTCGTTGTCCTTTTTTCTCTCCTTTACCCCCATATTAGGTCTTTTAGTTGGTTTTTAGTTTATTTTGTAATTTATTTCATGGCTCTATTTTGGTATTTCTTTTGTTTCTCGTGTGTTTTCCTGGCTTACTTTCCTTTTTGGTGTGCAGGTCGAAAGCGCCATGAGGAATATATTTTGACCAAAAATTTATCGAGCATTCTTGGTTGTGTAGACAGGTTCGTTGGCGACATGTAGGAAAAAGCAGAACTCAATTCCGAGGTCGGATGAGCTCAAATGAGCCTAAAAGGAGAAGTCGCACGAAGCACGTTTTTGGTGTGCATGTTATGCGCTTTGGATTCGACTTTTAATTTCATATTAATCGTAAGTTATTTTCTTCATTTAATTGATGGAATTCATTGCTTCGGTTGAAATGATTGATTGTTTTGACTACAATTTACATAGCTAATTCTTATTGCTAGGGATAGGGGATGATTATTCTTGTTTAATTCGTATCTTTCGGGCTTGAATTGTTCGTTCTTATGTTAGTTGAATTGATTAGGAATTGATGAATTTGCGCTTAACTGATTGATATAATCGAAGAGTGACACTTCGATCTTGCAATTGGAAACGATTGAATGTTAGTTTGTTGAGTTAAGATTTTGTTGATTCTACATGATTAGTCGATTAATACCCTTCTAATTGAATTAGCGATTTTCAGAACTGAAAGGGGAAAAGTCGTAGACCTAGGCTCACATGAGGTAGATGATTTCGTAATTGAATAGTCTATAGGTTTTGATTGAAATACGTGTGTGTCGATGACCCGTCCCTTGTTACGAAAAGTTATTGGGATTGGGATAGATGGCTTGTTTTGTATGTTCGAGCTTGTATGTCTATGTTCAATCCCTTGTTACGAAGAGTTATTGGGAGCGAACCGCTAGATGTCTAAGCGAGAGTGTCAATCTCAAACAAAATAATGAATTGCCCAGTTTTGCTAGAACTTGAATTAATTGTCCCCGACTCCCTAGCTTCTCCATCTTTGTTTCGTTTTTTATCTTTAGGTAGATTATTATTTTTATGCTATTTCTTAAGTGGTAATTAATTCCTTCCCTATTTGATTAGAATACTAATGATTTATTTTTCTTTTATGTGCTATCAATATCAAAGCTAAATTCCGAACCACCTTCCTCGTGAGATCGACCTGGGGAACGAATCTTTCGATTTGTTACTCGGTAAAAATAACAATTTGTGCTACAACACATGCCATAGTAGAAGGGATGAGAGAAGGCAGGTCAAGAGGACAACCTTTCTCTCAACACATACTGGATGTTGATTTGCCGCAAGGATTCAGGGAGCTTAACTTGTGGTATGACGGATCCATTGATTTATCTCGACATTTGAGGAGCTTTGCAAATATGGCAGTGCTACATCAATATAGTGACCCCGTTCGATGTAGAGCTTTCTTAACCACTTTACGAGGGCCATCGCATGATTGGTTCCATCAACTGTTACTAGGAGCTATCCAAGACTTTGAAGGATTCGTCTCGATCTTCATCAGTCAATTAGCAAGTGTCAGGGCGCATGAAGAAGACTTACATCTCACCTTGATTGGAATGCCAGAAATGGAAGGAGAGTCACTTTGAGATTACGTAGCTCGATACACTCATGCTTGTGTAGATATTCCTTCGGCATCAAAGGAAATTAAGTCAAGACGACTAACACGAGGGCTACGACCAGGACTATGTAAAAACTATTTGGAAAAATGAACTGGTAGCACCTTTGACGAGGTCTTGGCCAGGTGTGCAAAATATATGAACGTTAAGGAAGCGGAGGTCGACTTCTTGTAGGAATAAAAACCGGCTAAAGCAAAAACGCGAGATGAGAGGAAGGACAGAAATCCCACATTTCATGAGAGAGAAAAGATTCACTGAGGGCCGATAGAGAGGGATGACCTTGAGGGTGGATGCCAATTCAGTATACACTTTTGACATCTCCTCACGCAAGGACCTTGGAGGTGAAGGAGAAAGAAATTCATGAGAATGTGGTATGATGGCCAAGGACAAGGAAGGAAGGACTTACTAGACCCAAGAGCAACTTGTATTGTCGGTTCCACAAGGATTACGAACATAATATGAATGATTGTAGACACTTGAAGGATGAGATAGAATGACTGATAAGGGCAAGTCATCTAAAGGAGTCATTTACAAGGATCAGGAGAGAGGATCAGGACGAAGAAGGGAAAGGAGCAAGTGTTAGTGTTATATACTAAAATCTTTGCTTTGGATGATATTACACTTTTGCCCTTTATAAATGAGAATCATATTCCATTAAAAAAGTTCTATGTTTTGTTGTTTTGCACTTAGATAAGATGGTTCATTAAGCGGTGATTCGCATCTTCTGGTGCGCGTAAGGACTGAGATTCGTGATGACTGATCTCGGCAGCGCTTCCGGCGAGGGTTCTCGGATACGTGTTTATGGAGATGTTGGGGCTACGGATGTTCAACTTAGTCGTGCATGGAGTTGCTGCTAGTGGTGATGGGCTCCTAGGTGTGCTCGCGTGTGGTTTGCGCCGGATTGGGGGTTGTTGTTTGGTGGTCCCGAGATGGAGAAAAGTCAGAGAATTGATGGATGATTTGGATGAGTGATTTTGCTGAAATGCTTGAGTGCTTAAAGTATGGTTTTGCTTCCGAAAAATGAAAGTGTTATGGTGTATAAACTGAGTGAGATAATGAGGGATAAAGAGGGATTTAATCTCTGATTTATGAGTGGAATTTATGGGTAAAATCATTCCATAATTGTCATATAATTGGGTACTAATTGAGAGAATGGCAAAGAGCTCAAAACATGTTGATTGAATTTTAATGAGGAAATACAATTCTTTGCCAAATTTAGCTACAAGGAGGTTTGGATTTCAGACAAAAGACTTGGGCCAAAGGCATATACTAAGGGCCCAATATGTTTGGGCTAAAAATTGCCAGATTCAATGAGACATAGAGCCGATTTAAACAAATAAAAGTGGCAAAAAATGATATCAGGTTCAATTGGACTAAGGTTCGGCTAAATAAAAGGTCGTGGGCTATTGCACTTAAATACGAAAACGAGCGATTTATCTGCTTAACAACGAATAACTAAAGTTCGAAATAATTTATGTGGGCGAGGACAACTTCAAAAATTATTTAACTTATTAGATTAAATAGACGAAGACATCCAATCTAAATAATCACAATAAGCTTATTCCGTGTTCTAAAAGTCATTAGGCGCTCGACCAGAGCATAGCGCCTAGAGCGCCTAGGCGGCACCTAGAAATCAATATTAAATACCTCGTGATATGGGATATTATATACACAAGGCTAAACCGGTCTGCTCAGCCGATCGAGAGGGTCAAACTAAGAGGAAACCAAGACAAGAAGCGGGAGGATCGATCATTCAGACAGTCGACCAAGCAGGTGGTCGACCAGTCCATCGCACGACCCGAGAGACGATCGAGCAACC
Organism: Striga hermonthica; assembly: GCA_902706635.1. Taxonomy (NCBI): domain Eukaryota; kingdom Viridiplantae; phylum Streptophyta; class Magnoliopsida; order Lamiales; family Orobanchaceae; genus Striga; species Striga hermonthica. Next base: position 5,341,272 of record CACSLK010034236.1, on the reverse strand, counting down.
CGTCGCTCGACCAGATACATGATCGGGCAACCTATTCGACCTCAACAGGTTGATCACTTCGAGGAACCAATAATCGACCTAGTCATGGACGCGTGTATCGCGGGCGCGCGTAAGAGCCTCTAACTGAACCTCAGGAGAATATTTACCCCATGTGCAGGAGGACACGTGTCGAGAATGTAGTGGGTGATAGCGATAACCACCTCTGACAGCTCCCAACGCCTTGCACCACCTCTGACATGTGCGCGGCGTGTCAGAGTACGGACGTGCTGTTTGGGCAGCCAACTCATCCTTATCCGGGCAGCTATTAGGGCAGGTATCTCACCCCTATATAATGGGGGTGAGCCTTTCTCCCTTAGACACATTCTATTCATTCTTCACTTCAGTATACTCATACACATATTGACTTAAGCATCGGAGGCTCTTCACTGGACACAACCCCCGGTGTGAGAGTTACTTGCAGGTTTCCAGCGTTCTACCGGCGAGGACAAAGATCGATCCATTCCAAACCGGACCAGGACGCTTACACTTGCATTATTGGCGCCGTTTGTGGGGACTTTTGTTCAAAAGGTTGTGTTTGAAGCTCAGCCATGGCGGACGGAATTCCCAAAAACTTGCAGTCAACGTTCGACGAAGCTTGGATGACGACCAGGCCGTTGGGGCACGGCCCTCCTCCGGGTTTTTCTGGCCCATCGCAGACTCCGATCACTCCCACACCTATCCTTCAAGGTATGGGGGCGACGACGGCGATTCCCGGGGGAGATGCCGGCTTCAGTCGGGCCCAGGAGGTTCGCGCAGCAGTAGCGGCGGCGATGCCACCGCCACCGCCACCAAATCCAACACTGGGGCAGGGAGGAACGATGGCGCAAGGAGGAGCGCCACCACTGGTAGCTGTACAAGCCCCCGTTCAGCAAATGGTGACGATGACCCGAGAGGAGATGCAGAGGATAGCGGCGGCTGCGGCGGCGCAGGCGGTGCAGTAGGTCACGAGCCACACGTCTCATGCCACCACTGTGCCAACCACGGTGGCCGGGAACCAAGATGAGGATGTGTCCAGTTATGGAGAGGGAGGAGCTGGAAGAGATCGTGCGATGGAGAGGATGGCAGAGCAGTTGCGCCAGTTGCAGGACAGGGTGGAGGAAAGGCCAGAGAGGAGAGCTCAAGGACATCCCTTTTCGAGGGAGATTCTCGCTGCTCCTTTGCCGAATAATTTCAAGGAGACCAACTTGGTGTATGACGGGTCTTCTGACCCGTCGAGGCATGTGAGGACCTTTGAAAATATGGCCGTGTTACACAAATATTCTGATTTTGTTTGTTGCAGGGCGTTTCTATGGACCTTACGCGGAGGAGCCCTTGACTGGTTTCACCAGTTTTCCTCGGGGTCGATTGCGGACTTTGAGGATTTTGCCAGCAAGCTTACCAACCAATATTTGAGCGCGGTGGCGCATGAGAAAACGTACTTGACGTTGATGGTGATGAGGCAGGGGGAGAAGGAATCATTGAGGAAATATGTCGCTCGATATGACCAGACATGTTTGGAGGGGCATTCGGCTTCAGATGAGGTGAAGGCGGGAGGATTGATAAGAAGTCTTCGAGCAGGGCCTTGCCGAACATCCCTGGCAAAGACCCCTGCTCGATCATATGAGGAGGTCTTGAAGCGGTGCAGAAAGTATATTAATCTGGAAGAAATGGAGTAGAATTCACGAAGCTGGAAGGGCCGGCTCGACCAGAGCAAAAGAGGGAGCAAATCCCACCAAGAGGGAGGTCGCCGGGAAGGAGTTCGTCCAAAAGAAGTGGGTCGAAAAAGATATCACCCAGGAGGGAAGGTCGGGATTCGAAGCGAGAAAAAAGGGATGACAGGTGGCAGGGAAGGCCGTTGTTATTCGAGAGACAGAGGTATCACAATTTTACACCCTTGAGGAAAGATTTGACGGAGGTGCTCGAGGCTATGGAGCAGAAGATGTCGACCGAGGATGTAACGTGTCCGAAGACAAGGTTCACAGGCCCGACTCGGCCCATATCAGATATATATTGTCGATATCATCGAGATTACGGCCATACCACGGAGAACTGCGGGCATCTGAAGGATGAGATTGAAAGGTTGATTCGAGCAGGACATTTGAAGGAGTTCGTGTATCACGATAGGGTGAAAGGGAAAGGAAGGAGAAGGTGCATGGAGGACTCGGAGGAAAGGAGTGATAGAGATGAGGAGGGAGATGGCGGAGATGGTCGAGGTAAGAACCCAAGGAGAGAGGGCGATAAGGGAGGGCATGGAGGAGAAGCCCCGATGAAGAGAGGGATGATTTACATGATTTCCGGTGGGCCAACGGATGGTGACTCGAATAGGGCCAGGAAGGAGCATGCTCGAGCTGTGAAGAGGAAGAGAGAGGAGGTGGGGATTACGGCTCGCATGCCGGTGATAAGTTTTTAGGCGGAGGATGCCGAGGGGGTGGTCCTGCCGCATAACGATGCTTTGGTGATAACTGCGGAGGTTGCAGGCTTCGATGTGAAAAGGGTGTTTATTGATACCGGGAGTTCGGTGGACGTGATGTTCTATGATTGTTTTGTGCAAATTAACAAGGAGTTAAATACGGAGTTGAAACCGGTGACCACGGCACTCTATGGCTTTAGTGGAGGAGAAGTGATTCCGATGGGCGAGGTGAATTTGCCAGTGGTGCTGGGAGTGGGAGAGCTGAGGAAGTGCGCATGGTGAGGTTTGTGGTCGTCGGAGCTGAATCATCTTATAACATCATTATGGGGCGGACAAGCTTGAATGCGTTCCAGGCGATCGTATCCACGTACCACATGACGAATAAATATCCGGTGGGCAAAAACGTAGGGGAGATTGTCGGGGACCATCTCACTTCGAGGAGCTGCTACCAAACGACGGTGAGCAATAATAAGCAACTGGCGAAGAGGCAGGCCAAGTCAGAGGAGGAGGGGATTAATCGACCAGGTGGGTCGAGGTCGAAAGAAGATAAACAGAGAGTGGAGAAGGGTAAAGAGAAGATGGATATTCAGCCAGGGGGAGAGGTGGAGGAGATTCAGATGATCGAGGGATGTGAGGAGAGGAAGTTCAGAATCGAGAAAGACTTGGAGGAGCCTATTCGGTCGAGGCTTATCGATCTAGTCACGGAGTTCGCTGACATTTTTGCCTACACAGCGGAGGAGTTGACGGGAATAAGTGCGGAAGTGATCGAACACCGGCTGAACATCGACCTCAGTGTGAGGCCGGTGAAACAAAAAAGAAGGCACCATGGGGCGGAGATGGACAAAATCATTGAGAAGGAGGTCGAGAAGCTATTGGGAGCAGGGCATATCAAGGAAATCCAGTTCCCTAAATGGTTGCCAAATACGGTGATGGTGTCGAAGGTGGAGGGAAAATAGAGGATGTGCATTGATTTCCGTGACCTAAACAAAGCGTGCCCAAAGGATCTATACCCGCTGCCCAGAATCGACCAGCTGGTCGACTCAACGGCAGGGTGCGAATTGCTGAGCCTGATGGATGCCTTTCAGGGATACCATCAAATTCCCTTGGCAAGGGAAGACAGGAAGCGGGGGTGTTTTGTCACAAATCAAGGGACCTATTGTTACGTGGTCATGCCATTCGGTCTAAAAAATGCGGGTGCCACATATCCAAGGTTGGTCGATAAAATTTTCAAGGAGCAACTGGGAAGGAACATGGAGGTATATATGGACGATATGTTGGTGAAAAGCAAGGAGGAGTTGGATCATGTGCGAGACTTGAGGGAAACATTCCTAACATTGCGGAGGTATGGGATGAAATTGAATCCTGCTAAGTGCTCTTTCGGGGTGAGGTCGGGAAAGTTCTTGGGTTACTTGGTGACCAAGAGAGGTATTGAAGTGAATCCTGAGAAAGTTAGAGCTGTAATGGAGATGAAGTCGCCGATGAAAGTTAAAGAAGTGCAGATCTTAGCTGGTCGAATTGCGGGGCTGAGTCGTTTCATATCGAAGGTGGCGGAGAAGAGTGGCCCATTGTTTAAAACATTGAAGAAGAGTGCAAAATTCCAATGGACGGAAGAGACGCAGGGGGCCTTCGAGGAGTTGCGAAGGGTGTTGGCCAACCTTCCTCTATTGGCCAAACCCGTACAAGGCGAGGAGTTGGTGCTATACATTTCTATAGGAGAGAGGGCGGTGAGCTCGGTATTGTTACGGGAGGAAGGAGTAGCGCAATTGCCCATCTACTACGTGAGTAAGGTGATGTAGGGGGCAGAGATGAGATACTCGGAGATTGAGAAGTGTGCATTGGTCGTGGTCGTAACGGCTCGAAAGTTGAGACCTTATTTCTTGAACCATAAAGTGAGAGTACGAACAAACATGCCGTTGGGAGAAACGCTTGGCCGACCATCGGTCTCTGGTCGATTGGTGAAATGGGCGGTCGAGTTAAGTGAGTATTCTTTATTGTACGAGCCGAGGAGGGCCATAAAGGCGCAGGTGTTGGCCGATTTTATCCAAGAGGGCACGAAAGTTGAGGAGGAGTCAGGAGGATTATGGCAGTTATTTGTGGATGGATCTGTGGCGCGAAGCGGCGCAGGATTGGGAATTGTCCTCGTTTCTCCTAAGGGCGATTACTTGGAATTTGCAGCTAAAGTGGGGTTCAAAATATCCAATAATGAGGCCGAGTACGAAGCAGTGATCAAAGGCCTGAGTTTAGCTAAGGCGGGAGAAGCTCGAAAAGTACAAGTGTATTCTGATTCTCAACTGGTGGTTGGGCAGTTTCAGGAGGGGTTCGAAGTTAAGGAGGACCGGATGCAAAAGTATGTAGATGAGATAAGGAAGTTGAAGGAGGAGTTCGACTCATTCGAGCTGATACAAATTCCTCAAGGAGAAAATGGTCGGGCGGACTTGCTATCAAAAATCGCTCAGAGCCTGGTGGATTGTAAGAGCAGAAGTGTTACTTCATTGCATCTTGAAAAGAGTATGGTCGAAGCAGAAGTTGTGGAGATCAAAGAAGTGGAAGATTGGAGGGCCCCAATCTTGGAGGAGTTGAAAGAAGGAGCGATAAAGGTGGTGAGGGGGTTTTTTGGGCATGGAGGTATTCTTTACAAACGGTCGTATGGGGGACCACATTTGCGGTGTGTTACTGACGAAGAGGGTCAATATATGCTGAGAGAGATGCACGAAGGATGCTGTGGTGACCATAGCAAGTCAGGGGCTTTGGTCGCGAGGATTTGTGAGCGGGATATTTTTGGCCAACAATGAGGGAAGAGGCGAAAGCGATGGTAAAGAAGTGCTTGCAATGCCAAGAACATGGTCCTCTTATTCACCAACCGGCAGAAGCAATGACAACGATGAGCGCCCCTATACCATTCGCCCAGTGGGGTATCGACCTGGTGGGGCCGATGCCTCAGGGAACCGGGCAGAGGAAGTTCTTAATAGTGGCGGTCGATTATTTTACAAAATTGGTGGAAGCCGAGCCTTTAGAGAAGATTACGGAGGAAAAAGTAATTAAATTTCTATACAATAACATCTGCTGTCGGTTTTGCGTACCCAAAGTGTTGATCTCCGACAACGGCATCCAATTTAATGGTAAGCGAATTCGAGCGTGGTGCGAAGACATGAAAATCGAGCAACACTTTGCCTCCGTTGCTCATCCACAAGCCAATGGCCAGGTCGAAGTAACCAACCGAATTATACTGAGTCGGTTGAGAACAAAGTTCGAGAAGGCCTCGGGAGCATGGGTCGATGAGCTGAGTTCTGTACTTTGGGCATATCGCATAACCCCGAGGTCGACAACAGGAGAAACCCCGTTCAGTTTATCTTATGGAATGGAAGCGTTGCTGTCGGTCGAGGTCGAGTTATCATCCCAGAGGTCGAGCGCATATAATGCTGAACAGAACGAAGAGCTGATGATGGCGGCCCTAGATACTATTGAGGAGCTGCGCGGGAAAGTAGCAATCAGGGTGGAGGCGTACAAGCAAAGGATGCGAGCCGCTCATGACAAAAAGGTGAAAATTCGCGGACTCCAAGTAGGCGACCTGGTTTGGAAGCGCGTCGATGTGCTCAAGCATGTAGGAAAGCTGGAGCCGAATTGGGAAGGGCCATACCTGGTCGAGCGAGTGCACGCAGGAGGAGCGTACTCGCTGAAGGATGCTGAAGGCCGATCGCTTGCCAGGTCATGGAAC